>VOQJ01033370.1:7985-25799 GCA_015052665.1 Apistogramma diplotaenia | reverse complement strand
AGTCAGAAAGAGATTGAAAGGCAAACATGAGGGGTACGCAGCAGAAAAGTATGTAAGGGATGTTGAGTCAGAAGGCTGCTTGAGTTCATTCAGTACCTGTTTCCTGCTTATGTTTATATATATGTAGAGAAAAATCCCTTTTATGCTCCTGACTCACATTTATCACCTCTACTTTTCTCCTACTCTGAGGTGGCTCCAAAGCTGAGTTGTATGACTGAATCTTAAACATGTGACTCCACGCTTCAGCAGTCATGAGTGGGAATGAGCTACTTGAAGCAGTTTGTTGTGACTGGTGAAACATGTCATGTCCTGTTATAGCCGCTGCCATTCCTGTTAGCTAACTGCACTTCCTCTGGACAAAAAGGACAGATGGATATATTTAAATTCAATCCTGATATGCTTTATTCATTTTATTTTGTTTGTTTGTTAGTTTTATTTCATTATATAATCAATATCTGTACTTTGAAGCTGTACTTGATGTGCACTCAGAGACCATAGTTCTGTGCTGTTTTACACTTTAAAAGAAAGTGATCTGGATATGTGCCAAAATGTAATGGTTTATCCTTAGACCTGCTATTTTTAAGGACTTCTCTGTAATATTTCTAACAAAAGCAAAGACACGCTTTTATTTAACAAGATCTATAAACAAAATGTTCTTGTTTTTCCTTTTTATCGTTACTTAATTACTTTAAGCAGTGATTCTCAGACCACATTTGTCCTGATTTGTGTTCTGTGGAGCAGCTTTGCTTGTTTGGGATCATGAAGGCCATTAACAAAGGATGCTTAAAAAAGCTGCTCCTTTATTCCAAAGAGTTTGCCAAAGCTGGCACCTCATTGCTTTGGCTGATTTTTCCTTTATTTTTCCTTCTTAGACACATGTGTTAACCACTACACTATGAAGCCACTCTTTTGCTTAAATAAAGGAATGGGATATGTTTTCCAACACATTTTTTTCTCTCTCCTTAGGACAGTGTGTTACTGGGAGCAGTGGGAGCTTATGAATGGAACGGGACAGTGGTAATGTATACTCCTGGAGGAGACGTGCTTCCAGGGAAGGATGATTTCTACGACGCGAAGAAAGAGGCCCGGAATGAGAGACTGGCCGGGTACCTCGGTGAGTGGAGACTTAATAACATTTGGATCTAAAACCTTCTTGGATTAAAAACACATCATAATATCTGACATTTACTGTAATAGAGTCCCTGAACACAGCAAGTGTAAAAAACAAGGATCTTTACCAGTACTCAGCGAGCTATTAATGATTATTTGGTATTTTAGCTTTGCATTATTGTATGTATTCATATAAATTTTAATGTTTATGTACTTTTATTACCAGCAAGACTGAACAATTGTGGACTGGTGCGAATCGATCAAATTAAAAGTAGCCTTGTCTGACAACAGATTAAACATTTGGCAGCCGAATTCTTCTGAGATAGTTTTTAGATGCTGAATCAGCGTGGTGGCTACACAAAGCCACAGGTTTGAGACCCAAAGTTTAGAAAGAGCCATGAAGCACCATGACCTGCGAGAATGAGCGAGGTGCAAGTGTTTAAGTTCAAGCTAAAAGGTTGTTTCTAGCCTCTTGTAAAGGCTGTTGCCAGTTTCTGTTGTTTCACATCAGAGTTTCATGTCTGTAGTCTCTGAAATAATGACAGCTGGACAGTTGTTTGGTCTCTGTCAGTCAAATCCGATCAAAGTGCACCCACACGATCCACAGGCTGAAGCTGATGAACGAAGTCTTCCTGTTTTCCCGTCTTCTTTAACTGTTGTTTTATTTGCTATTAAGATTATTATATTATTAATGTAACCTGAGTAACGCACATGGAAAACACACCTTTTGTTTTCACTGATTTGAGTGTTTCTGGGTGTAAAAATAAAGTTTGAAAAAGTGAAACTTCAGCTGCAGAATGAATACGGGAGTTTCTGCTGCGCGGAGGAGAAATGCTCGTCATTCATCTGACGTCGAAAGCGGATTCTTGTCTCTCTTTGTGTCATAAATACTAACACCCAGACTCTTCTCTCCATGCTGCTGCCTTTTATGGCTCGTAAAGCGGCCGTGGTATCTTAATATCACGTTATTTAATCAACATGTCATTAGATGGAGCACTGGTAGCTCGCATGCAATAAACTCAGCTGCTGGCATGTGCTCGTACCGAACGGTCAGACTGCAGCGTGCAGGGCTGTTGTGTGCTTTTCTAAGTGGTGTTTTACAGTTTCCTTCTCACACTCAGAAGTACAGTAAACAGCTGCCAGGGAAAAATATATCACAAACAGAGCGAGCGTGCATTTCTTCTCTAGAGACGTCGTAAATTGCAGATGCCTTTGTGACACAGTCATGGTTCATATTGGACGGACTGAAATGATGTGCTTGTAAATGTGTCCCCCGCAGGCTACGATGTTGAGTCAGCATCCACGCCTAACGGAGAGCTGTACATCACAGGTGCACCGCGGTACAACCACACCGGCCGCGTTGTCATCTACCGACTCGATGAAAACAACAACATTGTCATCTCGCAGATACTGAAAGGAGAACAGGTGGGTCTGTCAGGCTGGGCTCGCCTCACTTCCTCAACACACTTTTTGCATGGGAGACTTTTTTTTCTGAAGAACTTAAACATGGTAACTCATGATGTTCATATTTTAATCTAACTGGAGATGTGCCTTTAAGTAAAATAATAAAAGAAAGGAGAAGGTGTCAAACTTCTTATTACAGTTGTGTTGTACTGTTTGGTTGTTTTTTCACGCCCACTGTTGTGTTTTACACCTCAGGGCCACAGTAAATTTATATAAGCTATTATTTATATAAACAATAGCTTCATTTATGTTTGCGGTGCATGCGGGAGAGGAAAAAGTATGAAAAGGTCAAAAATCCAGCAACACATGGATTACAACCAATCAGAGATCTCCAAAGGCTTGTTGGGCACATGGTCAATGAATGGCTCCGGGCTTTTCAACGTCCCTGGCAACAGGAAGTATCCAATAACACGGGCAACACTATGTTTGGTCCAAAGTGCACTATTCTGCAGCAGTGCGTAAAATATAGCTACAAAATATACCTGTGAGATATATCATAAACCTGCTTCAAAGCATTTAAAGTATAATAAAAACGGAAATAATATAAGGTTTGCATTACAATTTAACATGCACAAAAAAGACATGTTTCAGAACGTGATGGTCAGTGAGTGTAATTGACACTTTGTGCAGATTGGATCCTACTTCGGCAGTGTCCTGCAGACTGTCGACGTGGATAATGATTCCCACACAGACCTGCTCTTGGTTGGAGCTCCAATGTACATGGGCTCAGAAAAAGATGAGCAGGGACGAGTTTACGTCTACAAACTCAGTAAGGTACAGAAAACAAGTTCAGCTTGATATCTTTTTGTCCGATTTCTGCAGAAATTTACAGTACGAGAGTTGTACTGATGTACCCATGTACTGTCATCTCTCATAGTGCAGATGATCTAATCTTTGCTTTTTCTTTGCTCCGTTACAGAACGACAAGTTCAAGCATGAGTTTACTTTAAAGCCTATAAATCAGTCGTGTTGCACCCCCCAATCAGCCGGCTGCACCAATAAGAACGAGCCGTGCGGTGCCCGGTTCGGTACAGCCATTGCAGCAGTGACAGATCTTAACCTTGACGGGTATCATGATGTGGCGATTGGTGCGCCTTTTGAGAACGATCACAGAGGGGCTGTCTACATCTATCATGGGGACAAAAAGTCACTGAAAGAGAAATATGTACAGGTGAGAACATGGACCTGCTAATACTGAAAGCATGAACGTGTAAAAGCATAACTTGCCAAGCTAAAGGTTGAGATGTTTCCTCTCTATGCAGATATTGAATACCTAAGTTAGCATTGCTATTACAGCCATAATGGCACTGACATTTTGCCTCAATATCGCTGCTTTGTTGGTGTGTCCTCAGCATATCGCTGCAGGTGGCGATGGTGAAAAGATGAAATTTTTCGGTCAATCCATACATGGAGTCATGGATCTAAACGGAGATGGAATCACTGATGTCACCATAGGAGGTCTGGGAGGGGCCTCGCTGTTCTGGTGAGACATGGCCCATCAGATGTAAACATTCACTCCAAAACCTGTGTGTCCCCTTTCAGTCACTAACAGCAGCAGCGCTGCAGCATCGTACACGTCTGCTTTGCATTGTATTAATGGGGGTTTAGACAGCTGTGCACGTCCCACTGGGCTTTGTTGGCTCGTGACCATCAGCCTCTCTTTTAAAAACCCACGCTACATACATGTTGGAGATCAGCTTACAGTCTTCAGCCCACAAAGTTCTAAAGCCAAAAACATGATTTGACTTCCAGGGCAGATTTTCTCCCACAGCTTCTGCTGACAGAGGCTCAACTAGGCTGTGTGAAAACTCCATTTCCCAAGAGACTTAGAGTTTAAATAGGATTTGGCAGCAGGCATCGGTTCTTCCTGGACTGTTGGCTGTGTTTTAGAAGTTGGATGCCGAGAACTGAAACCAAGTCTTATCCTCAAGATGCATTGCTTCCTTCCTTTGAGAAAGTGGATGCTCTTAGTAAAAGTATTTCTTTTACTCAGATGCATCGGTGTCATCAACTACTAATATGTTGCTGCAGCTAATTAGTCTGCAACAAGTTTGGCTTCATATACACTTTTGGTAGTTAGTTTCAGTACTACAGTATGTGCTATATATCCATGTGGTGTTCCTGCAGGTTATATTTTTTGAAGTTGGTCAGTTTATTTTGTGTTACCAGGTCCAGAGATGTTGCACAGCTGTACGCCAACATGACTTTTGACCCAGCTAAAATCAACCTGCAGCAGTCTGAGCACCAGTGTGAACATGGCGGACGTAAATCTGTGTGCGTGAAGACGACCATGTGCTTTAACTACACTGTCAAATCCGACAAGCAGAACGTACACGAGATAGCAGGTGAGCCATGCGACAACCCCACACTATCACGTCATTTCATTTAATACTTTTTTATAACCACACTTTTTTTTTTTAAACTGTTGTGTCCTGCAGAAATCCGCTATACTATAACTCTGGACGGGCTGCGCGCCAAAGCCAGAGCTTCATTTGTTGGCCCAGATGACAAAATCGATCGTAAGACTACGACGACCTTCACCATCGAAGACGGAAGGAGCAGATGCATGGAGGAAACCTTCATGATGTCGGCAAGTCTTCTGATCCTGACAGTGTGGAATCAGTTAGGGTTTCTTACCTGTACAAAGTCCAGCTTTATTTTCAGCCTACATCCACAGCTTTTCCTTAAATCAAAACGCTGCTCATTAATGGAAGTTATGTTTTGGGCTTCATTGAAATGTTAACGGTGTTTGAAGGCTGCTAGCCAGAGAGGAGGCAGGACAGGAAGACTTGACATGAAACAGACCCATCCTGATCAAAGCATGCTCCATTCGGCCCCCGCGCTGCCCCGACTGATAAATTATCTGTAGACACTTGGAGAGAGGATGAAATAGTGAACAGAGTGAAGTAGAAGGTAGTGTTCCACTTATTACAGCTAAAAACTTTTAAACCTTTTCTGCGCCACCTACTGTAAACTCGAGCGGCCCGCTTAGGCGATTTCCCGTTCTGGGCATCCATGACTTTCTCTGACTGGCAAAGCCTTTGGTGAAAGAAGGAGGAACTAATCAGTGGAAACAGCTGCTGTGATCATGTGTGCTGAGGATGAATACCTGCTCTGTTCAAGCGGGCAAGTCGAAGCAGAAACTTCACACTTATTCCGGGGGCAGAGGTCTTTCGGGGTCGAGACTTCGTCCAGCACAGAAGAAACCCGTCTATGTCCCCTGAATCTGAGATGGACCCAAATCGGCCGTGAACCGCATGAGACAAAAGGAAACGAGTGTGTCCAAAAAAAGAGCTCAGCATTCAGTGTGAGTGCTAAAGCAATCTGCTCTGGTATAATGGCAGTCATCATAAAGTTAATATAAAATATAAAAACATAAAAATAGCACCAAGTTCTAAATAGTATGTTTTATCATTTTTTAAGCTGAAGGCCTTGCACACTCTTACTTTGGTACAAGGCGTTTTTTAGCAGTAGCAGCTGCGACTTGGGGAAACCGATTCACTACCTGCTGTTTGCTGTGACACCGGCGAATGTTACATTCTTTGGTGGTTTTCAGTGAGATGGCCTTGATTAATGACTCCGCTGCCACCAGAGTCACATGCTTGTGATTATGCTTTCTTTTAACCAACGAAAGCACCATCTCAACATCTGCTAAATGGATCTGAGCAAAGGTTCACACTGACTTTCATGATTCCCGGAGGATGAATCCAAATGTCTGATGGTTCTCTGACCTTTGCTCTACCATCAGGTTCACTTTTTTTTCTTTTTTTTAAAGTGAAATGTCGAACGGTTTCCTAGTGAAGTGTTGCAAATAGATTCAGTGAGCACTTTATTAGGAACGGCGCAGAAACGGAGGGTCGGGACTTCATTGGCTCTCAAAAGCTGTGATTGATTTGAGGGGAATGAACTGCACCAAGAGAATATTCCTCACGTCATCACACAACGCGGTGTTCAGCTGGCCGCTTTATTTGTCCCTGCAGGAGTGGGAGGTGTGATGACTTTTTTAAAATAATCAGTTGTTCTTAATTGCATAATAGTAAGATGCAACCAGGCTTCAGAGCCAGAAAGCTTCCAGTCTGTTACTGCGATCCACAAGTTTGTTTGTTGTTGTGTTTTTAACTTTTTCTCCACTCTGTATTTTATTTTCCTCCAAACTTTTCCTCATCCTCCTCTATCCCAGACCCGGCTAGACTTCCGAGACCCTCTCATGGTGTCTTTGGACTTTGGAAAAGTTAATGAGGACCAAGGCCCCGTGCTGGATGAAAGCCTTCCCAAATCCATCAATAAGACAGTAAGGCCATTTATGCTTCTTTTAGTAAAATAACTGACAAATTGCTGTAAGTAGGTCATTTAAAGTTGCAGAGAGGAAGAATTTGACCCTCGTCCCTCATTATAATCCCACGGTGAGAAAAAGGGGTCTTCTTTTCTGGCTCCAAGCATGCTGCTGATACAGTGCATTAGCATCTGCAACAGCTGACTACCATCCTTCAGTTTTTCCTCCAGTCTGTTTCAGCACCAGCAGCCAGGACGATCTTCCCACACCCCCACATGCATATTTGCTCCCAGATAATCGTGGCAGTGAGTGATGTTGAACTATTGCAGGAAAATTCAACTTCAGCACGTATGAAAAAAAAAATTCAGCTAAAGCCTACACGCATTTGTAGCATCATTGTCTTTGCTCACACCTAAACAAAAGACCAGATGTGCTGTGTTTAAAAGCCTCGACACATCACGATTCCCCTCAGCGTAGCCGCGGCGACGCAGGCTACACGCAGCTCTGAGGACCTCTCCTGTTATTGTTACTGACGGGAAGAGAAGGGGACAAAGAGGAAGCCATCAAACGGAAGTGTTTTTCTTTTGACATTGCACTGTAGATGATATTCTAATCTCGTCCTTTTTGGGACAGAAGACACTGTTGATCTTATCAGCCCAGTGGGAGACTATCGGGAATGGGAACAAATGTGACTGTGATCCTCAAGCACTCAGGGGGAAAGAGGCAAAGGAAATTAAGGTCATCCAAAGGAACACTTCTTCTCAGGGGTACAAACAAACATGCAGCAGTTTATTTTGATTCTCGTTGCTAATTTCTGAAGCTTAGACGTGGTGTTTTTACTCCGGGATTTCAATTTTCTTCTTCTTCTGCAAAGCCATGAAAAGTGCACGTTTAAGATGTAATTTATTGTTTTTTTGAAAATGCCTCTGTCTTGTAGATTCCTTTAGTGGACTGTGGAACTCATGGGAAGTGCATTGCTGATCTCTCCCTGAAAGCTGAGCCTAGCGTAAGAAGGTTAGTGGAATTAATATTTTCACATTTCTTCAAATATTAAGATCATACGAGCACAAAATACAGTTTGTGCCCTGAAAGAGCTGCTGGTTACTGCGATTCTCCCTCTGTTCCACGGAGACTACAACAAAATCCTTTTCTAAAGGGATCTTATTCTAAGCAAAGTGAAACTTACATGAGGCTACAAGAGAATAATCCTTAGTGGTCATCTTCTATCGTATGCAGTCCTCCTCACAAATTGTATATACTTGCTGGACTGCAGTGGAGGAATAGTTTTTGTATCAAGCTTGGTATGACCACCTTTATTCTTCCAACACAGGCTGAACCCTCATAGGCAAGCGTTCTTTTAGTTTCTTAAAGTAGCCTTCAGGAACAGTTCTCCATTGAACAGATTTGTCAACTGAAGGGCGTCATACTGTATCTCTCAGGTCGCTGGATTTTTTTCTTAAGGGCATCCTTTTCAGATACTCTTTATGTGCTGTAGATTAAACATGCTACATCTTCTTTTGTGCTTCACGTGTTCATTTTCCTTCATTTTTTTTAAGGACGCACCATGCAGAGATATGACGAGTTCTCAGCTAATAAGTCTTTGAGAATCACATTGGTGGTTCAAAAATCATATTTTATGGTTCATCCTTTGAGTTTAATAGTTTATGCTTGAATGATTCATAAGTCAGTGTTAAGTGGATTCGAAAAACAATACTTTGAAAATGGTTCAGGAGCAAATGATGTGATGTGCTGTAGCTAAGGTCAGGTCTTCATGCTGCAGACTGTTCCAGAGTAGGACTGCACCCTTGTGTTGATGTGTGTGTATTGCATCCAGGCTTTCTGACCATTTTTAATAAATAACTTCTCCAGCATGCTGATCAAAGGAAAGGAAAATATTTATGTGAACATCAGCGTGAAGAACCTCAAAGACAGCGCTTATAACACCAAAGTGAATATCAGCTTTACACCAAACATCAACTTTGTGAACGTAGAGGTGAGAACGCCTTCCCTCCTCTCTGCATTTCATCAGCTGTGTGGACTGAAGCAATGTTTGTGAGTCACGATTATGATGTTTCAGCCAGAGAAGTCGTCCTCTGTGAATCACACCAGAGTGGATTTTGAAGTGGGATACCCTTTCCTGGGAAACAATGTCGAGGTTAGTTTGAGCTGCCCTGTGCAGGATCCATCCCAAATATTACCTGCACAGTACATTTTCTTTGTCTTTGCTGCTGCTCACTGAACCCACAGTGTGATGTAAAACCCACAGGAAAAATTAAAAGTGAAATTTGAGGTGAATCTCGAACACGTTGAAGAGGTGATTCAAATCAATGTGACGGCTACAAGGTGAGAGAATCGCTCCATTTTTCTGCACGTCATCTGAAGTAAGCAATTCTTTAAAAATATATTTAAAATTCTCTTGAATTGTATTTTTTTAGTGACAGTGAAGAGCTTCCCTCCACCCTGAGTGACAACAATGTGCAAATCTCCATCCCTGTGAAATATGAAGTTGGACTCACGTTCAAAGTAGATGTGAAGTGAGTAACTGTGGAAATACCTGTGAACCAGCATCTTTGCTTTAAAGATACAACTTTGTGTGGACTTTCTGACTAATCCCAGTACAAAGCATAGGGGGAACAACAACAACACAAATGTTCACTAATGCTGAATATCAGCATATCAACACGCTCGTAATGAGAATGTTAATGTGCTGGTTAGTAGGTGAAGAGCAGTGGCTCACAGATGCATCCTGTAATCTGGACAAAAAAAAACCCACATAAATTTGTTATTTGGAGCCAGCTGGGACTTTTCACAGGTAGCTTGACCTTTGACCTTTTGGTGTCTTGCAGTTCCATAACTCTCTTCTAATAAATATTTACATCACAACACCTAGAATTAAACATTTTTAAGGCAATATTATGTCAGTATTTTCTTTGCATCTCGTGCTGCCAACAAGTGGCCTAAACATGTTATTACAGTTGAGATTTCGTAGACCACCTGGATTGATGACTTAGTGAATTGGGGAGTGCGTGTACACCAAGACTGGCTTTTTGTTCAGCAGTAGTAAGAGGCCTGGTTATGTTTCCTAAGCTACTGTAAGGGAACTGAAGAAGATAAAATATTCATGTAAAAATGCCTCTTGCAGGTCGCCTTTGAATAACCATATTGAAGTAAAACAGGATGAAAAGTATCCCTTGAAGTTCACTGAAACCAGTATGATTGGAGAAGAGGTCAACATCAGCTACACGGTAACATGTGCACGCAGTGATCACATACAAGCACAGAGCTTACAGCCACATACAGATGCAGTTCAGGAGATCAAGTAATATGAAGGTCCCGTCTAACCTTTCTCTCTGTCACATGACCTCAGGTGGAAAGGTTAGGTGAAGTGGTAACTCCGCCCCTTGACCTCGAAGTGAAATATCCTTTTGAGTCTCCTATGAAGAACACGTTACTGTACCTGACACACGTCGCCAGCGGCTCAAAGGTATCTATAGATGGATATGTAAGTGTATGTGAAGAAACAGACCCACCTTCATGTCTTGTTCTCTCCCCTCTGCAGGTGATGTGTAGTGCAGCACATCAGATCAATCCTTTCAAAATAAACCCAGAGGTTTTCAAGGTTTCCAAGCCCAAAAAAGAAACACTCAGTAACTACCTGCTGGTGAGTCCTGACATTCATTTTATATAGACTGATGAAGTCTTCCTGCTCCCATCTTACGTGCATTTTTGTAATTTGCTCTACAGCAAGATGACAACACAAAGTTCGAATCATTTAGATGCTCGATCCCTGGAGGAATCAAGACCGCCCAGGTCAACGTGACCTTCAGACTGTGGAAACCCACGTTTATCGAGGTGCGTTTGAGACTGTGACGCGGCTGCTTACTTTTGGCTTGTCTGGGCCTCTCAGTCCAGTTCTTTCTCATGGGTTGGGATAAATTACAGATACAACAGTGTATTGGGGGGGGGGGAAAGTAGACTGACAGCTGTCTCACAGATGGACAGAAAGGAAAGCAAACATTTAAACTGGGTTTATCTTACAGAGCGAGTTTTCTGGTCTGTACTTGGTGGTGAACGCCACTCTGAACATCAAAGGGAAGGAAGGCATTTTCCAAGTGAGCAGCAATGACAGGACCAGGAGTGTAAGTCATAAATGTTCTGGTGTAGCAAGCATGCACTTGCTAATTATGATTAAATGCTTGAGTGTGTTTATATATGATGCACATGTACATGTATTTGTCCACAAAACAGATCAAGATCCAGGTTTCTAAAGACACTGTCAAAGGAATCCCTTTTTGGATCATTATCGTCAGCATCCTGATAGGACTACTCATCTTGGCACTTGTTATCTTCATTCTGTGGAAGGTAATATTTCCTGAATTACTCTGCAGACCGTTTCAGGTGATTGTGACCATCTGGGACGTGTATGTCACTGCAGAGCATACTCAGAAATATATACTTTTGCAATAACACTCAAGCAAACGTCCGTCCATCCATTTGTCCATCCATTCACCCATTTTCTTCCGCTTATCAAATTCAGAGTCGTGGGGGAGGGGGTGGGGGGGGGCTGAAGCTGGTTCCAGCTGTCAGAGAGGCAGGGTGCACCCTGGACCAGTCGCCAGCCTGTTGCAGGACTAACACACTCACATTCACACCTAAATTAAGAATCATCACTTAACCTAACCCCACTAACTCCATGACTACGGACTGTGGGAGGAAACCCACGCAGACATGGGAAGAACATGCAAACTCCACAGAGACAGGCCCCGGGGCCAGATGGTGGATTCAAACTCCGAACCTTCATGCTAATCGCCGAGCTGCCCTCAAGTTCACTTAAAAAAGAAACAATTTTTTTCACTAAATCCAACTAAAGTGGATTTTTTAAAAGCAACAATAGTTTTTTAATGCAAACAGGATTATTATGGCAAGTGTGCTCACTTCTCTTCTTGATATTAAACATAAAGCCATTACCAAAACTCATTGGCCATTCCTCTAGACTTGAGTCTGGCTCCAGGAGTGAATCAGTCCACATAACGCCCATGTTAGAAACCCCACTTACAGCCTGATAAAGAAATGTTTATGGTCTTTATCGTAAATATCCCTCTTTAATAATAATAATAATAATAATAATAATAATAATAAGGCTCAATGTTATTAGACATTATTATGGTTGTGGCTGACACAGGCAGCTGTAGCCACCATCCGACTTGCTGTGCTGTATTTTTTTGAGCAGTTTTGTGACTCGGTTTTCTGCTCTTCCAGCTGGGCTTCTTCAAGAGAAAATCCAGGGACTTCCCAAAGGAGGAATTGGCAGAATGAGGCATTCAGTCAGCCACCATCAGGACCTACAAAGTGACAGACAGATGAGAGAAGAAACCCCATAAGACCCACTGACATCAGTGCTGTGACACATTGACTGCCTGGAAAAACACCATTGCCATCACTATTTCCTGCACTGGTATTTATCAGGTGATGTTTGCAAATACTTCATAACTCTTTGCCTTTTCAAGCACTAGGCTGCCACACTGGGGTCAAACGAAACGGTCTCATATGCAGAGACGAACACGCTGACTGCACAGAAGTATTTGCACCTGCTATTTGTTCTACATCGGCAACAAACAGTAACAAGAAGCATCAAGTCATGTCAAGCAGTTCAAGAAGAGGAGCCAGAGGCAGGATAGAGGAAACCATCTCTTACAAGGCACCAGCTGAAAGAGTAGCATCTGACTCTTATACATACAGCAGAAATCCAAAGGCTTCAGAGCTCCTGCAGCTGCACTTCAGCTTTAGAGGCAAAAAAAGTACTCAGGTTTTTCACTATGAGGATCCAAAGCTGCCTAAGCTACTTTACACACACTTCTGAGACCATATGTGAACTTTACTTGTGTCTTCATGGTTCTGTCTGATGGCTTACACTCTTGTGTGAAACTCTTTTGCTTGATTAGGTTTATGAAACACTGTATTTTAGTATTTTATGACTATTTTTTTATTGCTGAATTTAAACAATATAAAAAAATGGCACATGTTTAATGTCAGAATGTTAGTTAAGGATCGTAACCTGAATGCAACATTTTTTAAGCAAAATTGCAGCCTATAATAAACCTGCCATCACCATGGTTACAGAGAGATACAGACTGTTGCCGCATCAAAATCCAAAACTTTGATTGTACTGTAAATACAACTGATCTTAAATGTAAAGCTTAACATGTACAGAATTGTGTTTGGATTTAATTTAATGTTTTTTGTGACTGGTGATCAGAGAAATAATTTTGCTCAGGTGCTACAGTACAGATATCATGAACAATGACATTCACAATTTACACTCAAGAAACATTATATGGCTTTTGTCACAATTTCAGAGCTTATGCACATATGTAAATATTGTCATATTTTGAAAATTCACTCTGTAGTGAAATATATATAAAAAAGGAGGGTTTGTATCCACTACTTTGGTTTTATTTGATTGAAATTTATATTTCAAACCTGTTGAATGACTGCGTTCTGAATGCTGAGGCTGAGATTTTCTTTTGTTATTTGTGAAATAGGGGGCTAATAATCATCCAGTTAAGAAATATATGTCTCACCATTCACCAGTTTCCTCTGTGTAGTAAAGGGATTCCCTGTAGCTGCAGCATGTACACAAAGCATTAGCACACTCTAAGCTCTCTGTTGCTTTCAAAGTACCTTGTTCACTCAGGCTTTCTGCCTTTTTCTTTCCAAAATTTGCACAGCTGCACAGGATTTTAGAAACCATTATAATCTGGATAGAGGAGAAACATATTTGACCTTTTTTTTGTGACATATTAATGTCATAAGGCTGAGGGAAATAAGTAAGAAGAATACGCGGAAGGTCATTCGTTTGTTAATTCTCTGCGCTAACTCAGCTCTCACTGCTGACATGAAGCACATGTATGGACAGAATGTATAACTCTTAGTCATTTTGTTATTAGTCATGTTTTGTGACACATTGGGTTTCATGCACAAGGGTGGAGTTGCCTCACTTTGTTCAGTCAGATCTTAGATTCTGATAAGTTCTGAGGAATTGCAGGAAACCAGCTCCAGCCCAGCCTTCTACACTGCTGTGAACTCTTCGTTGTAATGCACTGGTTTGATACGAGCTGAAACTGATGTATGAAAAAAATAAAGATTTTTTTTTTTCTAATAATGATTTGATCTTTGTGACACGGTGCACATCTTGTTGGAAGCAGGCATCAGAAGATGGGTATACTGTGGTCATAAAGGAACGGAAATGGTCAGCAGCAATACTCAGGTAGGCTGTGGTGTTTAAACCATTATTAGTTGCTACTAAGGGTCCCAAAGTGTACCTCCACACCCCCCACTGACCCTAACGTCCAAATGTCATAAGTTGCTGCCATGTGACTGGATGATTAGATATTTGTATTTATGAGTAATTGTACAGTAACTGTATGTAACAGTTGTATCATTAGACGTATTATTTTTGTACGTTATTAATGAGTAAACTATAATATTCACCAGATCCACTATCATCATTTGGATTTTATCTGGACCTTAAAACATTAGGTTCAGCCAAATGGCTTATGTTGTATGACTGTAGTTTTAAAAAGAAATGTGAAAGCAGACCGAGAATGTAAAGGTAAGTGCAAACAAGAGAAAAAAATAATGTGCAATGAGAAGGAAAGTTAAAAAACTAAATTGGGGGTTTTATTTTTATACGCAAATTAAATCCAAATTTTCCGGTTAAAAAAGGAAACAGGATACAAACTTATCACTTTTACTAAATTATTAACATTTTTGCAAACTGTTTAAGAAAAAAGTGGTTTAAAGCAACACAGTCCGGACTGAGTGATTTCATAGGAGATAGCTCCTCCTAGTGTCCGCTCACAGCACTCGGCCATAAGTGACACTCTGGGAGGGGAAGCAGTATAAACTGTAAGCTGCTGGGGATCCATCTTGCCTGAAAAACAGACCGGGGTGAAGGATTTCTCAGTTTAGAGACTCAGAAACTGTACCCTTCCCCATTAGACGCGCTGGGGAGCCCGAGGAGGGGGCTGTGTTGCTGTTTGTAGGATGTCCCGACATGAGGGTGAGTTGATAAACAGGTCCACGGCGCCCCGGTTGGAGGCTACATTACCGGAGCAGCTAGCTGCTGGGGCTAGCTTTGCTAACTGCTTGCTCAAGTCTGAAAGGGTTGTTGCGCTTTCTGCGTTGTGTTACCAGGCTTGTGCCCTGATATGTATGTTTGCTGTCAGCACTTCCGCTCTGCATATCTGTCTTGTGTTTCCTAAATTAAGGCTTAAATCAGTCTATTCGCAATGATACGGCAGCACAGCAGCAGTTAGCCGTTGCTAGGTACTGCGTTACCTTATGTTAGCCGGACTAGCGAGCAAGCTAATGTATGCTAATTCAAGGAGTCGGTATAGCTGTGACTTTCTGTCACTTACACTAGCGCTCATTAGCTGTACAGTAACTTATATTGATATAAGTTGATATAGCCGTCATAACCTTTCGTTTACATTCTCAGTGCCTGTTCATTAAGATTTTGTAGCAATTGAATTAGCGCCATACTGTCCCGTCTGGTCACATACTGTTGTTAGCTAATGCACTGTCATCAAGACTGAAAGTCTGAGGCCTCTGACTCTATAACCACTAACTAAGTTGGCTAACTGGCAGCCTGCTCGTAAGCGTGGTTTTACTTACCGTAAGCTTGACTGAAAACTTCAATTTTGGCTTTTTTCATTCACATAATTTAAGATCTGTCAGGTGGGTGTCCCGTCTAATCAACTCGCAAGTTTTAAAATAAGTACCACCATGATACAGACACTGTGTTCACTGTAGTATAGTTGGCCCCTCCAGGACCAGGGGGAAATTAGCTAAGGTTACATGTACAAGGTATAGCAAACGAGTTTAATTATCTGTTGGTTATCTGTTTCTCTACTGGGCCAGTAGGTTTTTGAGCTGACACTAGAATTGCTTCATTGTAAGCAAGGTATCCGGTTATTTATACTGTTGAACTTGCTTCTGCATAACCAAATCTCTAATTAGCTGCATGCTGCTGGTTGAATGTTTTTTTGCATGTCAGCATCTGTTTAGCAACAGATACCTTTGTGTGTACGTGAACGTCTCTGTTTTTAGATGTCAGGTGAGTCAGAGAATATTCCCTTAATACTTGTCAACATGTTAACTAACCTTTGCAGAATAAGGCCATCTTTATTGTCAAAGGAAATGTCAGTGAACTAAGTGTGCCTGTGCTTAGTTCTTTCTCTTGACCAATTTAGTTCTTGTTGGTCTGGAAAAAGCCAAAAAAAAAACAAGAAGCAGTATGCTGCCTGAAAATGGGTGGACTGTATTATAAGTGAGTAATGAAAGCAGCTTTCAGATAACTGTGAGTTGGTTGTGAAGTCTGCTGGAATGCCAGTGTTCTTCATTGTTGGCACTTGTTTGTTGGTGCCACTCCAAAGCACATGCTTGTGTAAGTGAGACTGGCCTGTAGATAGAGTTTGCTTTCTCACAGTCAGCCTCTCAAACGCCTTTGTAAGGAATTTGTGAAACTACTGTCAGGTCCACATGTTTTATTTCCCATTCTCCGTTTTTGTTTTGCAGGTGTGAGCTGCGATGCATGTTTAAAAGGCAACTTTAGAGGAAGACGGTTCAAGTGTTTAATTTGCTACGACTACGACCTGTGCGCGTCGTGCTACGAGAGCGGAGCCACGACAACAAGGCACACCACAGAGCACCCCATGCAGTGTATTTTAACCAGGGTAGATTATGGTAAAGACCTGACTGTGTGGGTTTCTGATCATACATGGATTGTTGTTCGGGATGATTTTACTACTAATGGCTTCACTGTGTGATTACAAACCATTCATCACAATTAAACCATAAATATTTTCATTTGTTGAGCGTAATCATTAAAATATTGATGGGTTTCCAGTAAGAGCAGCTGTTTTGTTGTTTCCTTTCAGATTTGTATTACGGAGGAGACACTTTCTCAGTAGAGCAGCCGCAGTCGTTCACATGTCCTTACTGTGGCAAGATGGGCTTCACGGAGACATCCCTACAGGAGCATGTCACCTCAGAGCATTCAGAGACTTCCACAGAGGTGGTGAGTATGCTGACTGCACAAATTAAAGTGCACAGTAGACATTTGTGTACTATTATAAGCCTACAAATGTCCCAATTTCTGTAAGCAGCCCCAGCATTCTAGTTTACTTCTGCTGTCCACTGACATCCTCCTGTATTCAAGTTATTATTATAATTCTCACTTACTAAACTTCAGCCATTCAGTGACATTTCATGAGCATGCTCCAGTGCTGAGCAAAGCAAGGCTCAGGCTGCTGCCACCTGGTAGGTTGTACTTGAGAAGGAGGACACCTTTGAAGCTCATGACTAGAGACAACTAAGAGTAGTTTTACTCCTGATTACTCTTACAGCCAGTTGAAATGGTAATTGAATTGAAACCAGTATTTTTCCCTTTTTGATTACCTCATTTATCCTTGTCAGATCCATTTGTTTGTAGTAGTTAGGTTTTTGTAGCGATGTAACAACTCATTTACCTGTAACCAGAATTGGTAAGTTTCCAGCTCACTGACCATGACTGGTCAAAAAGGTTAATGGCAACAGTAGGTTAATAATAATTAACCTACTGTTTCCATTAATTTTCTCAGCCTAAAATCGAACAGTTGGAGCTTGTAGGCTGATTGGTTGCTGCTGACAGACTTCCATTGCGAATGATGGTGAAAGCCAGGCAAAGTAAAGCTTGACTTTAAAACGTCCTTCCTTTATGTATCAACACAAATCTCTCATTTCAGATCTGTCCAATATGTGCTGCCTTGCCAGGAGGGGATCCCAACCATGTCACAGACGACTTCACGGCTCACCTCACTCTCGAACACAGAGCACCAAGAGATTTAATATCCTTTCCATTTTTTCACACATCAGTATCAAAATCAGGAGATATGTATATATATTTTCACATGAATAGTTTGTTT
>VOQJ01033369.1:9620-19762 GCA_015052665.1 Apistogramma diplotaenia | reverse complement strand
AGTTGAAGCTGTTACAGCCGACATCATATTAAACACAGTAATCCTTCTGTAAAGTTCATATGTGTGTGTGTGAAGGCAGAGGAGCGAATTATTTTTGCAATATGTCTGTAAATGTGTCACTGTGGTTAAACAGTCTGAGAAGTCACATGTGAATGTGCATGACCAATGCACTCTGGTACTTAAACCAACAGCACTACACTTCAGGCTTTAACCTTATATCAGCATCATAACACTCAGAGCAACAATACTAACATGCCACTGTTTGGCAAATATGTTATGCATCTTAACTGAGCATGTATGGAGGCTAATAATTAAGGGACATTTAAGCCGATACTGGAAGAGTTGAAAGAGGAGGGTTTTTCATTATAGTTTGTCGCCCTTAACTACGCAGTAGTAGCTTGGGCTGCACACAGCTACATCTTCAATCGTGTGGAACCAAATGTATTGTAGTAAGTCTGTCACAGTATACAGACTTTAGTTATATCAATTCTGTGACTCTCAAACATACAGCAGCAGTTTAAAACTGCTACTTTATTGTACCATTGAAATTTGTATTTAAACATTTTTAACTCAACATTGTACATGCAGCTTTAGATCAAAGCATCCACACTCTGCAGCGCAGCCGTTGAAACAATTTTTAAAAATTGCAAGTAGAAATATTTAACTACATTACACACAATATAATTTATGAACAAAAACTTGAACTATATTCTAGAAAATTTGCCCAACATTTAGTAAGAAAACACTTGAACCTCACTGACTAAGCTGCCTGCTAAACGTACTGATGCAACAGCAGGAAACGGTTTTATATAATGAACCATGAAGGAAACTTTCAATAACTACACTCAGAAATTGGCAGCTCAATCTGTGACCTCTGAGATATGACCGTGTATGACTGCAGTGCAACAATTTACAATGTTGCTTCTCTCGAACAAGGTTCACAAAAACAACTTTTTATAACCATCATGAAAGAGTTACTTAGGACTGTTATATTTCCACACACGTCTTGAGTATCATGGCCACTCACAAAGAAGCACCACAAAAGACCTGAGATCATGAAACATTCATGTCGAAATAAACTGCAGCTGAAAGAACATCTGAAGGCTGGAAATTCTTGAAAATTGTGTTGAAATTGTGTAAAATGTGTTTTAAAGAGTTTCCAGTTTTCGAAACAATGCAAGTGTGTGTTTAAGTTATTTGTTCAGAAATGTAAACACAGATGTTTTTTTGCCATTTGTTGGGTCTTGCTGCTCTCTGCACTGTTTTCATTAAACAAACTGACACAATGCACAACAGCTGTGAATACTATATATAGTTTAATAGTAAAATTTGCTGAGCATGTAGAAGCAGAGAGAATAAACACTAGACAACATTAACAGATACAAAGCTTTCTTCTGTGAGCTCATCTTCCATTCCAGATTTAGGAAATTAACTTGTGTTAATACATCACTAATTCTTTAATGATATACTGGAAACATGTGAAAAGGCAGCTGTGATCTTTGGCCTCAGTGTTGCCATGGAAATTAAGATGGCCTCCTGGCAAAAAGAAGGAAAGAGTTCAATAAAAACACTGTTGAGCAGAACAGTCGAGCTAACGGTGTCAGCTAAGTTAATCACGCGACGCGTTTGCAAACGGATTTTGCATAAAGGGCCTCACCTCCGTACGAATGGTCCTGCTGCCCTGACCGGGGCACGTGTTGAGATACAGGTCAAATAAAACACTGGGGTCCGTCACATCCAGTCTTTGGTCAGCGTCTAAACTGGCTTCCAAACCCTGAAGGCCTCCGAAAACGACCAAAAGATGCCTGTGAAGTTACAGGACCTCTGTGAGGATGCATTTAGGCACAACTTCACATCCCAACACACAGAACGCCAATTCTAACATGCTCATTTTTACCTAATTGAACACATTCTGCAGCGTAATTTAGCAATTTAACAATTAAAGAACACTTCAAGCATCGGCTCTGAACCTACTTGAAAGGCTGCAGTGTGGCCTGGTCCACGTTACTGCCTCTCTCTGACGTGCCAATAGTCAGATCGTATCCTCCTTTATACGGGCTTTCTGTGAAAACTGCACCTGCAGCAACAGGAAGCGACAACAGTTTGGATAAATTATGACTGATTCACTGATTACAAAATAATATGAAGCACACTGTTGAATGTTAAATGCAGGAAAACCTACTGAGACAAGATGCCAGGCGAACACTGTAACCCCAGTACAGACCGCCTTCTGTCCTCGGCACGTGAGGAGCCACAACAACACCTTTATATAGTTTTCTTTCTGCAGACAGTTGCACAGATAAATTGACACACAACTGATGTGGTAAAAAAAAATAAATGAATAAAAATAAAAACACTCAAACTTAAGAGTCTGGTAAAGGAAAGTACCTGCATTTTGTGTCTTGCTGAGCTGGACTGTGACCCGCAGTCCGGGCTGCAACTGCTTATCAATCTGAACTTCCTGTGGGAGCAGGTGCGCACACGCACACACGCACACACACACACACACACACACACACTTCAGTCTTTATCCTCACATAATTCATCAAAAGTCCACAGTGACTTTAGCAGTGGCCTCAGTGGAGCCATGCTCACCCTTCTCATTCCACAGTTGACAAATGAACCTTTCTGTTGCTTGGTGGGCCTGTTGAGCACGACGCCTTCCCGGTACTCAGACTCCTCGTCCATCCTCATGTGATGAGGACTGTCTAAAGGGTTAAGCAAACCTACCGGAAAACAACAGCAACAGAGATCCCTTACTTATGAAAGATTCCAGACTCCTGATGGGAGCAGCTGTTTACACATTGCTTTTGTCACAGCAGCGTTTGCAAAGACTGCAGCTGTTGAGAAAATGTTGATTTCTAACACCTTTTCTTCAATATTAAAACTCGTCTCCGCGTCTTTAAGTGCAAAAACGATATGACATTCAGCACACATTTAAACAGTCCTACAACATCACACCTTGAAATTTTCAATCATTTCAAATTACCTGCGTACTGTAAATCTTGATGCTTTGGGAAGAAAGCCTTGCGCAGATACCTGAGGGAGAAGAAAAGCTGGAATATGAAAAAGATCAAATGTACCACTCATACCGATAAAGGTGACCTGAGTATCTCTAAACTTACTGTGGACATTCCAGGTACTGAAGTATTCTGGCAAGTTGAACACACCCATGGCCCTTCTTCCCAAGACCACTGAATTCTCCTTCAACACTCCTGTGAAGCACAAACATAAAAGCAAACCATTCTGCGGTAGCTGTCATATGGTTTGAGGCATTTTTACCCACAAGTCGTCACTCTGTGAAAACATACTTGACATCTTCCCCTCGTTCATCAAACACCACGACCTCGTCAACAGAGAACACAACGCAGGCACGAGCGATCTGTCCCGCGAGGTAAGTGCAAAGTTCAGGGGACTGAGCATTGTCCAGGATCGAACCTGGCAGAGCTAGACTCACGGTGTGAGCCCAACCTGGGAAGGAAAGAAAGGCTAATTAAAGCACTCTTCACTGCTAGCATGTAAAATCATCAGTATATAAAATCAACAGTATAATGACGTTACCTTTTGTGGTCTGGCTTGGTTCAGGTTTTGCTTTCTCAGCAGCCTCTTGCTGTTTCTGCTTTTCTAATTGTTTGAGCAGCTTGGCGTCTCTCCTTTGCCTCTGAGTCTCCTTTACTGGTATTCAGGAAGAAGCATGGCGATTGGTATCAAAAAATCTTTCTAAATAAACACTGATGGTATAAAAATCTAAGCTATATGGACAAAAGTGCTGAGCCACCTACACATTAAACCTCCACTACCTCCTTGGTCATGGAAACCTATGCCGTGAAGCTCCCAGCACACACAGTTTCGCTGATGTTAATGCCAGAGGTGATTAACTCTGCAGTTACCGAGTCTGCACTAAACGCCTCACTCTGCGACCTCGGCTCATTTGCTGTGATTGCTGGACTTTTCTACTTGGCAGTACTCCTACTTCCGGCTGATCATGAAATATCCAAACGGGAAGAAATTTCACAAACTCAGTTGTTGCAACGGGGCCATCCAGTCACAGTAACACTTGAATTCAGGGAGCCTTGCTTGTACAGGCAGCCTACGCAGCTAAGTGCTTCACTTTATGCACTTTTGGCAACGGGACTGATAGGAAATAGAAAGTGTCGCCCAATACTTTTGTCCATGCTGTGTGTGGCATATAAAATTATAGTATTGTGATAAAGAATTAATACGAAAAAAATGCTCTCGTTTGTCTTGTTCTTGTAAACTGTGTATCTTCCGGTTTTCGAATGATCAACACAAATTTATCAGCGTTTACTCTTCTGTGCTTATAAATATTACTCGAAAATCTACAATTAGGCTGTTGTCAAATACATGACAAAACTTAAAATAAACCTGCACACTAATTCTCACACAAATGCAAGTTGACTAAATTCACTTGTTTTACCGCTAAACAGCCAAATATACATGTAACCGGCATGTAGCTAAAGCTGTTAGCTGGTTCAGCTGTTTACTCACTTTCTGCCTTCCGTTTCTTCCAGTCCACCCTCTCTGCGGCCTGTAAACACGAAAACACATCACAGGCGCTGTAAACAAACACACGCTACAGTTTTTTAATGTAAAGCAGTAATGTAACAATACCTGAGATGACCCAAGTCGCTTCAATGCAACGCTGGAAGACATGTTCATGTACGCATGTATCAACACGTGAACGTTATTTACTTCCAGGTCGAGTTCTGCAGTTCAAAACATTGCCCGCAGAACACTTCCGGAACTATCTGACGTCTACAAGAACCACGTGACGACAACACTAGCGCTTTTGACACGTTTATTAATTTATAAACGTACCTTCTCTCCGCATATATGCCTCATTTGGATCAATCAGCATATCAGATACACAAATAAATCCTAATTCTTAAATTTCTGCTTTGACAATAACATAATTCGAGTAACACAGCTACAAAATAATAATGGGAATCGACTAAAATACACAGAGTGCCTTCAAACATATGGTATTCCTATTTCCCAAAGGAATTTGCCGTTGTAATGGATGATATTCCCTCTGGTATCCTAACTTAACTAACAGGCGATGAAAAAGCGGTTTGTGTACCTTCTCTGGACCTCAGTGCCGCCCCCTGCCGTTGCTTAATCTGGGTCTGGTCTTGTTGTTTGCCACTGTCTCTCTACTGCCACCTTCTGGACAGAACTGGTATAAAACATTAATTTTAGTAATTACAGGGTCCAGCCCAAATGACCCTGGCCTCTCCAAAACCGGCGTCCTGGCGCCATGCCTGCAAAGAACCGATTTTAAATGGTATCTTTAGGCACCTTGTTACAAGCGGCCCGTCATAAAAACAGCACTTGTTCCTATTCCTACCATAGCCTCCCTCTCTGTCTCTTTTGCACACAAAGACCACATCATCGTGTACGTAGTTATTTCTTTGGTGCAGTAATAATTTTGAGCATGCAGTCATTACTCACACATTATTGCACCGATTATTTCATAAAAACATTGAAAACGTGTTGTGCACTGTAAGAGATTGTAATTGCTTTATGCTGTTAATATGTTCAAAAAGCTCTTTCTAAATTAACGTCCACACAGGGTAAACTTTTCAAACAGCAGTGTTCCACTTGGTTTTTCACAGCAGCAGTTTTTCCCCCACATCTCCACTCCAGCACCTTTTTCTCTTGCACAGTCAGCACTGCACAAGACAAAAATCTAAAGTCTGTAGTCTGCCATTTTTTAATCTGTGTGCGTGAAGGCTCTTTTATGTTTTTACAAGAAACATTGCAACATTTGGTTAATTTATTTCATGGTGTACATTCTTAAATACTCTTGCATTTTCATTGTATTACAGTATAGATCTACACTACACCTTTACAAAGCATTTCTATAGCTCATCATTAGACTGATTGTGACAAATACACAAGGTTGCTCCACTGAATCTCGCACATCCATCTAGAAATGACTACAAAATGAAAAATTCTCTGAACAAATTTGTTAATCAGACAGGAACGAAAGTGTGTTAATGAGGCCACAGAGCACAGACTAGATGTTTTATGTTTATTATACATTATTATTTAAAGGACTTGCTTAATTCCAATAAGGGCAAATATGCCTGCAGGTAAGCTGGTAAACAGTGTGCCTCTGCTCTACAATTAGAAATAATTACTTTATTACTAAGAAAAAGTTCCTGAGTGTGTGGAAGTGGATGCTCCGTTTGTGTGCCTTTAACACCCAAATGCGTCGAGAACCACACAAAAAAAACAAAACAAAACACTGAATATTTATTTATTTCATATTTCATTGGATGAAGCGGCAGCTTTACTCCTTTTGACTCCACTTTCTCAAGATGTCCTCTGCAGCATCCAGCGTGGAGTCCTCCTGGGGGGAGGAAGCGGTGACAGAAGGACTGTCAGAAAAACCTTATTGCCATTTTTGAGACGTGCATGTGAACTAATAAGGGCGAGTTTACCTTAACAAAACAGAACCGGATGTATTTGTCAAACTCCTTGCTGTGCTCGGGACTGTAGAACGCGGAGACGGGGATCGTTGCTAAACCCTGCGGACAAAAAGGCCGGGCAGGAAAATCAAAGACTAATCGAAATAACTGGGAACGGTTAAGAAGATAATCACCATACCATACACTCTGAACGACATACAAAATCATTTACCTTCTCTTTAATAAGCCACTTAACAAATCTGAAGTCATATGATTCATCCTTTGTGCTCGGGTCGTTGAGGTCCACCTCTTTTTTTTAAAAAAAAACAAACAACAAAAACACAAAGAAAAGAAGAAAAAAGTGGGTAAATATTGATTTCAGACGATGGCAGATGCCGACAGCTCAGATGACTGTTCATCACTCACTGACTGAGGAGATGTCTGTGATCATAAAGTAGCCTCCCTCTGGCATGACGGGCTGCAAGCCCACGCTCTCCAGGCACGAGGCCAGCTTCTTTCTTTTGTGATGCAGCATTGCGGGAAGCTGCTGGAAGTAGCTCTCCGGAGTCCCAAACAGCTCGTATTCCCTTTCAAATCCACGAGCGACTGCCTCCTGTTGGTGGGGAACAAAAGATCTTAACGGGATCTCCAGACAATTTTCATACATTACATTATTTCACAGCGTTGCTCAAGTAGTTGTTCAGCAAATACTCACCTGAGCAGCTGTTGCGCAGTGATAAACAGAGTTCTGATGGATGGTTTTCATGTATTTGATGATCTCTCCAGAGCCAATGGCCCAGCCAACCTGAAAAATAGATCCAAATAAAACATAACATCAGGTCACGGTAACAATGTGCAGCAAAGAAAGAAAGTTACCTTCCAGCCAGTAGCACTAAACGTCTTTCCAGCGCTGCCGACAGTTACGGTTCTCTCCCACATGCCAGGAAGGCTGGCTGTCAACGACACAAACACAACATGGTAGCGGCGCGGTGGCGAACTGCTTTGCGTGCGTTCTGTTGCGCTCTGGCTGTTCTCTCACCTATCTTTACGTGCTTGGATCCATCATAGGTAAGCCATTCATACACCTCGTCGCTGAAGCACAGCAGATTGTGCTTAATGCACAGATCAGCAATCGCTTGGAGCTCTTCTATCCTGTAAACCTGGAGCAGACATGGATGCACATTTGTATCAAAGAGGAAAATCAGGGAGTTAAAAGGGAAAGAAAATTGAAGTTGACAAGAAAATAAAAATCATATTAGTTGAAAATTCCACAAAGCAAAGCAGATGTGTGCATACTAACGACCTTGTTACTCTGTGCAAAAGAAATAAAATGATGATGTCACTACAAAGGTCGTCATTAGTCTTACCTTGCCTAACGGGTTGTTGGGAGTGTTGATAACGATGGCTTTAGTGCGCGGAGTGATTTTACTGGCCAGCTCTTCAGCAGAAAGAACCCAGTCTGCACTGGACAGGACGCTGCTGCCTTCTCTCTGACGGCCACGAAACAGAAGAACCCTTTTATCAAAAGACCTACTGAAAGCACTTATTTAAAAGAAACACTTACGGGTCTCAGAGGTACATAAACTGCCTTTCCTCCGGTCATCACCACCATGGGTTGGTAGCAGTCAAAGAATGGTTCAATAATAATGACCTGAAAGGTAAATTTCCAAAAAAAAAATAAAAGGCTAATAGCAAAGGATTCCTCAATTCTTTATATTTTCACTTCAACCCGTGTGAAGTTTAATCACTATTTTCTATGCATCTGGCTTCATTGATTTCTGTACCTCGTCGCCTTCATCGATCAGAGCCTGAAATGCGCAGAAGAGGGCCTGATAAGCTCCAACTGTCACGAGGATGTCTTCAAGAGGATCGATGTCAAGTCCCACAATCCGACTAAAGAATTTAGCCAAGCTTTTAACCAGAGGAGGATGACCCTGAGGAGAGACAAGGCCGCGCATTATTTGTTCTGCAATCGCTTCATTTTCTGCATCCGTCTAGTCTTTAAACACCTGAGAAAAATGACTGAAGTCGGCTCTCCTTCAGATGCATTCCTACTTACAAAAGCTCGGGTGTACTGGTGCATTTGAGGTCCTCCGCTGATGGCTTTACAGAAGGCGTCCTGCACAAACTGTGGAGGGGAGAAGTCGGGAAAGCCCTGACCGAGGTTCACCGCTTTGTAATCGGCTGCGAGCTGTGTGAACTCAACCCTGCAGGAGCGAAGCAGGTGAGACAAAGCAACGATGCTGCCAAATGTATCATTATTTCAAGCATCCTTCACCCTCTGCTAACTTCAGTTACACTCCTGAGATTCTGACATTAAATGACTCAGAGGTATATCACAATAATCTCAGCAATAAGTTGGGTGGAAGGATGCAAGCACTGTTACGTCATTCAATTCTGGATTCTCAATCAAGTTTGAACATGAATAAATTCTAGCCGATTAGCAGGTGCAGGTTTAATATGTGCAGGTTTTGATGAATGTCAGATTTCAGTCGTGGCCCATCAACAAACTGTGTGTGGGACAATGCTTTTTATTAGCAGCTGGACAAGACAGCTGGAAAAGATGCAAAACCCAAATATAAAATATCACTTTTTTTATTTACTGTCTATGATAATGTAAACAGATTACACACTGAAGCTGCAATCTGCGCAATCTCAGCAGGTAGGAGGAAACTGGTGGCCTTTTATTCTCTAAACAATCTATTTAAGCAGAGGCAGAAAGCAGGCCAGTTAATCATATACGGGATTAGTTAAAACTGGGGCAACAATATCAGAGTGAACCAATCAGAGGAAGCGCGGGGCGGGTCATAGCTGCACCAGCCTGCAAAATAGAAAACCCGAAACTAAAAAAAACAGGACAATGTTCAAGGTTTCATTTGTAATTGAGGATAAAGCAGTGAACCCAAAGGTTTAAAAGACATAACGACCCGGATCCGAAAACACGTCTCACCACAGTTTCAAAAATAGTATCAGGGTGCAAAAACGCCTGGAAGGTCATTGGGTGTCTCTCGCAAGCAGGTTCATGCGTGGGGAAGCGCTTTGTGTAGCAGCTAATAAGTGTAATTTCTACAAGCCAGATTCATGTTCCGTTTTCTTCTCCTTTGACCATAAATCGCAGCCAAAGAGCAGCAGGCACCTGAACTTTAAACGGGCTCAGCTCTGTCCACAGTCTTTCTTCGGGAGCAGTTAATATATTACACATATTAAGCTTCAACCTTGGTTGCTGGGTTAAAACTTAATATGTGAAACCACACTTCGGTATATTCACTCACCAAACATTTTTATCCACCCCGTCTGTCCTGCGTGCATGAAGCCGTCTGGACATGATGCTCTGCAATAAAAACGCGTTTTAAAAACACGCGGACATCTCTGAACACGGTTAACAGAGCCGTGCCCACCTTATGACCGCTTCTAACGGAGCTCCGACGAATAAGGATCAAGCCTGCTGCGAGATTCCTGATTATTCCCATTAAGGAAGGACCATCGCCTCACAGAGCAGAGGGCGCGTTGAATGCTGTCACTGAATCCCTGCGGGAAGCTGCTCCGTAGAGGTTACTCTTCACCTGAAGATCCAGGCTTCTTACTTGACTCTAACTCTTCAAACATGGAATTCTCTGCACCGCCCCGTTTTTGAAACCTACTTCCTGTGTGGGCGGAGCGAGATATTATAATTAGAAACGTCACTGATTTGGACACAGCTGAGTTCAG
>VOQJ01033367.1:0-16513 GCA_015052665.1 Apistogramma diplotaenia | reverse complement strand
AATAAAGAAAAAAACAAGATGATATTTACAGAGAGAAAAACAAGAAAAAAAACTTAACGTCTTCACCTTGAAGACCTTTTTTTTTTTTAAATTATGTAATTTGACAATTATAGCTATAAAATGTGCCTTAACATAAAGCTGATAAGCCTGAGTGCTGAAACCATCAGATAAAAAAAAAAAACAAACAAACCGTGTTTTAGGGGCTGAAGGGTGTGTGTTTGCATGCACACGAGACACACCCACGCTTTCTTAAATAAACTAAAAATCACCATATACATGGTGGCCCAATTGGAAATAAAGACCTCTGTGACATATGACTGATTATCTTCAGCTGTCTCTCTAGTCAGCCTCTTGTCCTGCAAACTGCTTGCAACTCCAGCAGCTTGCAGACTGCAGCTGGTTTTGGTAGTCAGCCATCTCATCACGCACAGACTGCTCCAGGTTCTAGCTGGAATGCCTGTCATTTGTGCAGCAGAATTTCCACAGCTTAAGACGGTGGATTTGGAATCCGTCTGCTATATGAGGGATTCACTATAGAGGCAGCTGAATGACATGAAGGAATCACCACAACAGAGTCTTAGCCAACATCAGGTACTGACATACAACACAGGATGGCACTACCTGGTACGCAATGACTGAAATTAAATATGGGAGGCAATGGTGACATTGTGGTGGGCCAACAAAAGTAACTTTATATATGGGAAGCACAGTCCAAATTCACATTATAAAAGACAAAATCTGATGTATATTCAACTGTACTGTATTATATAACAAATATAAATAAATGTGAACCCTTATTCATGCTTCCCATTGAAATTACATAGTGCAAGAAATTCTCACCTTATGCTACATATTGCAACATAGCAAAGAGCACTGCTGTAGTCAATGGTTAAAACATGTACAATGTCCTTCTTTGGTAAACATGTCTGTCATCAGGCCACCAGAGAGGTGTAGATACTGCTACTCTGCTGACTCATTGCATGTATTAGACAGCAACAAGGAACACATATCCAGCGATGACTTATCAATTATCTGATTTTCGTAATTTCCAAAAAACAAACAAACAAAAACAACACATTTTGCTCTCCAGCCAAACACATTTCAACTTGAAAAAACGAATAATCAAAAGGACTACCAAGCACAAAAAGACAATGTTATTTGACAACAACAAAAAAGGAAACTTACATTGTCTGGAGAGTTTCTGTCTGGTGACGGTGCATCAAGCTGGCTCGATCCCTTCACCTTTCTCTTCTTCTTGGCTCCTCCTTTATCTACGACACTAGCAGGGGAGCTTTTCTGTTGAAATTCCTTCAGCTGTGTAGTAAGTGAGGGAAGAAACGCATTAATGTGTGCACATGAACAATGTCTATTAGAATAAATATTTGTCACTCCTTACAGACATAGCAGGAGGCCTCTGTAATTGAGCCCAACTCTGGACAGTATTTTAAATTGAATACGTCCAACACCTGGAGCCTCTTGTCACGCTGAATAAAGGAGATGATAAAGTAGGAATTCCGTGCTCCAATTCTAAAACACCACACCAGCTAAACTGCACAAAAGATGCGGCTTCAAAACGGATGAAGTTAATAAGCTGTGCTAAATAATGATCATCTGCATAAATAATGCACATGTGAAGGTTAAAGCATATCGTCAGCAGGCTTGGCAATGCGGGCTCTAAAAGCTGGGACTACCTTTTCCAAAGAATAGCTGCGAAATGGCAGATGTCACCATGTCCACACATTCGCGAAGATTATGGGTCAACAAGAAATGCTGACGAGCCACAGTTCTTGACCCTGATAAGGCCATCTTTTAAACTAGCCGAAAAAGACACCTAGTTAAAGCACACAGCAGGACAGGGAAGAGGGGTGTCAGCTGTCAAAACACACCCCGTCACTCCATCCAGCTAACTGTACCACAGAGGTATCTTACTAGCTCAATGTGTGCTTTGTTTTAAAACTACCGCTTGCTAGCCATTTTATCAGATGCTGAAATTCTGCAGATAACAAAAACCTGCCTGGCTGCCGTGCGGCATTCCTTGCACTCGCACGTAGCCGTATATTTATCAGCTAGATAGCTAACGTTAACTTGCCCGAGTTAGCACGTTAGGCTTTACTAAAAACTACATTTAAATGTCAGCTAGAAAGTCAAGTTAAAGCGGTCGAGCAGATTATGCAAGTTTAGTTCATCAGTGACAACATACACAGCGTGGGATACTATACGTGCCTCTACGGACTAAAAATAGTCTACATAATCTGGGAAAGTTAATGCTATTGGCAGAGGCCCCGATGGAACATCGGTCTCTCCTGCGCAACAGAGCCGCGACAGAAGCGAAACTGGTCGGATAAGCGACTGTGCAGAAGTCGGGCGACGTGTAATGACAACACCCCTGCCCCGTAACAAAATATATACATAACAAGAAGACAAGAAAATACAGTTAACACAAACTCACGCACATAAAGTGAAACATATACTTTCAAAGATATTTAACCGCGTTACTTGGGAAATACTTTACCTTTTTCTTAGCTGCAGCCAGTTTTATTTGCCTACTCTGGTCGGCCATCCTGCTGCTCTGGTGGTCAACGGAGCGAACCACGTCATCAGATTGGCGCTCATACGTGTCTCAGCCAGTAGGTGGCGCAGCGCTCAGGCTGTGCCGGTAGAATAGGATAAAACCTGTCTTTATACTGCCTGTGGCGTGAGCCTTAATCCTTATATAAATTAACCTGAAACACGTCTTTAATTATAAGTTGTATAAAGTGTAAGTTACTTCCAGCAAAGTTTATAACTGAATTTATTTACCCCAGTGCTATTTCGTGGTGTGCTGTCTTTACTACCTGTAGTTATTGTTACTTTTACTCTTTATGTGTTTCACTATAATTAAGATAAACATAGGCTATTGCTTTGTTGGTTAAATTGAATACAAACACGTAATTGTACTGTATCTTAATTCTATGTTTTAAAACCTTCTGACTTGTTTCACTTTTCTGTAATATGCATTTACCACAGGTGTAAAGAAGTATATTACTGTGAATAAAGTCTTAATCCAGCCCTTATTTCTTTATATTTTGCTAGGAAAATTGGAAAAGGTGCATCATTTTATTGAAAAATACACAAACATAAAATCAATATTTGGTGTGACCACCTTTATTCTTCAACACAGCCTGAACTCTCCTAGGCAGCTTTTTGGTAATTTCTTAACTTCTAAGTAGTGTTCAAGAATAGATCCCCAAGCTTCTTGAAGCTCTTTGTTGGATGTTTTCTGCCTTTTGTTCTCTGTCAAGATGATCCCACACTGCTTCAGTAATATTAAGATTCAGGCTTTGTGGAGGCTAATCCATGGCTAGTAGTTGTGTCAATTGTGTTTTAGTATCCTGGTATGCCTTTACTATATTAACAGTGTGTTTGAGATTTTCATGCTGAAAAATTAAGCCGTTGCCAATCAGATGCTTTCAGCAAGGTGTATCAAAATGTGATGGAATTTTTCTGCATTTATAATTCCATCAATTTTGACAAGGTCTACAACACCACTGACTAAAATGCATCTCAAAACCATGACAGAGCCTCCACCATGTTTTACAGATGGTACACACTCACTTTGCCATACATACTGATGAGGATTTGAGCCAAAAATGTCACATCGGGATTTATCCCTGCATAAGACCTGTTGTCACTGATTTTCAGTCCAGTTTTTGTGTAATTTGGCATACTTCAGCCTTTTCACACGTTTTCCCTTCCTTAAGAATTGCTTCTTAAATTGATCAACTGAAGGTCCAGCCCCACAAAATGACCTCCAGCAGGCCATTGGTGTGAATGTCTCTGAACAAACAAGCAGAAACAGACTTCATGAGGGTGCCCTCAGGGCCCAAAATCTTCTAGTTGGTCCTGTGCTCACTGCTCGACACTGTGGAAGCCAAATTGGCAGCCCTGTGCTTTTCAAGGCACCAGTGGGAGAAAGTTCACCATGAACACGTGACAGACATGAAAGTGTCTGGAGAAAATTATGCTGCCTGTAACATAGTTCAGCATGATTGATTTGGTGGTGCGTCAAGTGATGGTCTGGGGAGGCATATCCATGGAAGGAATTTATACCATTGACTGGCCCCCATCTTCACCTGACCTAAATCCAACAGAACACCTCTGGGACATTATGTTTATTATGGGCTCTACTTCTTACAATTCAACATGCTTTTCATGCCTTTCAGTTTCACTTCCTTCTTCGTTTCCCAGCATGGCTCCCCCTGGTGGTGATGATGATCCCCAACTCTTTCTTCCAGATTCAGTACAAGTAAAAACGTCAGTACAGCACATGACACGAATTTGAGGAAAAGGTCCAGAATTTCCCATTTAGTTTGATTCACTACCCCATCTAGGTCGAGTCTTAATGTAGTAGGAGCCACCATTGTCTGCCAAGTTCATTGGTTCGTGTTGCTTCTGTTTTTAACAGAAACAAAACAAATATAAATAACATGAAGAGAAAGTTGCATATAAAGCCACATCAATATAAGGACATGTTTTGGGATTTTCTTGAAAGAAAGAAAGAAAGAAAGAAAGAAAGAAAGAAAGGATTCCAAATACTATATTTATGTAATCTACTGTAGACACCAAGGACTATTCCAGAAATTGGTATGACTGGGAAATTAAAGTATGCTTTTCACTTATGATGTAATGTAAGCACAGTTCATCTGTGTTTACCAAAAATCTCTGTATTTATAAGTCCCTGCTGAGGGACTGCTAAAAGGAAAGGTCTTGTAAAAAAAGAAAAATAAACAAAAATGAATAAAATAAAACTTTCCATCAGTTGAGTACCATGAGGGGAAAAAAACAAAACTCTGAAATCTGGTGTTCAAGTTATTATTCCCATAAAACTGAATCAGAACTGGAGGTCACGAGTAAGAATTTTCCTCCCAAATTTAGACATAGAAAACTCAAAAAGAGAAATCAAAGAAAGTTGCACCTTGTGGATACTTTTCGGACCTTTCCAGATTCTTCCTGACAGTACTTTCTAGAATATATATAAAAGTGTCTTAATTCAAAACAGATTAGTGAAATTCTAGAAAATTCTTCAAATAAGTTGATGTGTTTTTGAAAATATCCATTTTATAGCCACACCTTGGCTGCCGTACATTAGCAGATTTGTGAGGGATCATACTTTGACTATAGCCGTCAGTTACCTTGACCTAATTAGGCTTTTAATTGTTAATATTTCCCTTGTTAAGAATCCTAATAGAATGCATATCCTACCATTTGTACTCTGTTTGCATTATGTAATCTTCTAATGTGTAGCCCACAGTCTGCAAAATATTTCAAACTGAGATCAATATGTGATCACTCAAACAGTATGAACAGTCTTTAGCAAAGACCTGTGCATGCACTGATGAAACATCCAGACAGCCAAGTTCTCCTGATGTAACATTTGCTGTCGGATTAGTCAGTCATACACGGAGATTTGATTTTTCTTACTCATTGCACTTAGTCATCACTGCTTCGCATGATCATTCCACTGTCCCCTTGCAAACACACGCCTTAAAACCACAACATAAGATTGTAAATCTAACGCTTGGGAAGACATTATAAAAATAAATGCAACACGAATTTCTAAATGTATGGAAAAATGTAACCACCCCCGCTGGACCTGATAATGGCACGCCGTTGCACCAATTGTGTTCAGAATTGAGCATGACAGACAGCCAATCAGCGTCGGCGCAGTAGACCCAGACGGTGACGTTACTTCAACCTGATGTGTGCAAATCAGCGTCGGCCAGCGTGCTGAATGAAACCAATCATCGGCTTCCAACGAGCAGCAGCTCAGCCAATCGCGAGCCTCCACGACGGGAAAGCAGTGACGGCTTATATATGGAGAGAGTACTGTTCACCCAGCATTATTTCACAGAAGCGAGGATTTGAAATAGACAAAAGGGATTCAGTTTGCTTCAAGCGACTTGTACCGGTAGAGGCACCGCAAAGGCAGTTAATTCATTGGTTATACTTCTATAAAGGTATGTCTGAACGTTAATATGAATACCATAATGCAGCATTGTAAAAATTTCCATTAATTTTCTTCAACACGTTTTATTCCGATAAAGCCGGTTAAGCTACATATTGACGCTTTAGCTAGCTGAAACTTAACCTTATAGCTTTTAAATGAAATATACAGACAGTGTAATTGAAATATAATAAACAGGATGTACTTCTGACTGTTCTGTCATGGTGGTTCCCCCTGCATGTCTGTGCGGCATGGTAACGGTTAGTTATAATGACAAATTGGGGGGTAAACGGTGGTGATAATTGGAGGCTTGACTGGTGATCCACCTGATTCACCTGTAAAGGAGCCCAATATTTATTCGCCTAGGTCAAATTCAAGTCTGCCATGGATCTGCAGCTCGACAATTGACATCACGCAGTACCATTAGCTGCTAGCGACTTGAATTTGGGAGGCAACGTTGCTTTAAATGGCCTTTCTTTTTCTGCAGATCTTCTCGTAGATTTGAGTACAAACACGCAAAGATGAAACTGTGGTTTGCGATGCTGGTGGTCGGCACCGTGTTTGCCGCAGACGATGACGACAGGAAGGAGAACGTGGGGACTGTGGTTGGGATTGACTTGGGGACCACCTACTCATGGTAAGAAAGTCACTTCAGACTTTTTTTTTTTTTTAATAATGTGATGATACCACAGTGGAATAAAACTGTCCAAACTGTTTTCTTGTAGTGTTGGAGTGTTCAAGAATGGACGTGTGGAGATCATTGCCAATGACCAGGGAAACCGAATCACCCCCTCTTATGTGGCCTTCACCAGTGAAGGTGAGCGTCTGATTGGTGATGCTGCCAAAAATCAGCTGACCTCTAACCCCGAGAACACCATCTTCGATGCCAAGAGGTTGATTGGCCGAACTTGGGGTGACCCCTCTGTGCAGCAGGACGTCAAGTACCTGCCCTTCAAGGTGAGCTTCTGTCCTTCTAAACTGAAAGTAAAAGTTGCAGTTGTATGATCTTTGGGGAATGTTTGAAATTCTTATATTGAAATTGATGCCTATTCCTCTAAAGGTTACTGAGAAAAAGAGCAAGCCCCATATCCAGGTTGACATCGGTGGTGGCCAGCTCAAGACCTTCGCTCCAGAGGAGGTCTCTGCTATGGTGCTGACTAAGATGAAGGAGACTGCTGAGGCTTACCTGGGCAAGAAGGTACAACATATCAGATATTATAAATCAGTGGAAGTCTTAATTAAAAGGTCATCAAATCTAACTAGCTGTTTTCCTCAGGTCACACATGCTGTGGTCACTGTCCCCGCCTACTTCAATGATGCCCAGCGCCAAGCCACTAAGGATGCTGGTACCATTGCTGGTCTGAATGTTATGCGAATTATCAATGAACCGTAAGCATCCAATCAGAATGAAGTAAATCTTTGAATTTGTAAAAATATTTCCCTTCTTCCTCTTTAACAATATCCTCATATTGAATTCTCTAGAACTGCTGCTGCCATTGCTTATGGCCTGGACAAGAAGGACGGCGAGAAGAACATTCTTGTGTTCGATCTGGGCGGCGGCACCTTTGATGTCTCTCTCCTGACCATTGACAATGGTGTGTTTGAAGTGGTGGCCACCAACGGTGACACTCACCTGGGAGGCGAGGACTTTGACCAGCGTGTCATGGAGCACTTCATCAAGCTGTATAAGAAGAAGACTGGCAAAGATGTGCGCAAAGACAACCGTGCTGTGCAGAAGCTGCGTCGTGAGGTCGAGAAGGCCAAGAGGGCCCTGTCTGCCCAGCACCAGGCCCGCATTGAGATCGAGTCCTTCTTTGAGGGAGAAGACTTCTCTGAGACCCTGACTCGTGCCAAGTTTGAGGAGTTGAACATGGTAAGCGATTAATTTGGTTTTTAAAATACTGCACATCTTTAACTAATTAGAGAAACTGTTTAACAAGCCTTCTAACTTGTGTGTTCTTTAAAATTCAGGACCTGTTCCGTTCCACCATGAAGCCTGTACAGAAGGTGCTGGAGGATGCTGACTTGAAGAAGTCTGACATTGATGAGATTGTCCTGGTTGGAGGTTCAACCCGTATTCCCAAAATTCAGCAGCTGGTGAAGGAGTTCTTCAATGGCAAAGAGCCATCCAGGGGCATCAACCCTGATGAGGCTGTGGCATATGGAGCTGCTGTGCAGGCTGGTGTGCTTTCTGGAGAGGAGGACACTGGTAAATTGTTCTTCTAAAGATTCTGTTAAACTAGGTGAAGCTTGCAAACTTTCTTGTTTTACTAAACGTTTTTCCTCACTTGCAGGTGATGTGGTTCTTCTGGACGTGTGCCCCCTGACCCTTGGTATTGAGACTGTTGGAGGCGTAATGACCAAGCTGATCCCGAGGAACACTGTGGTGCCAACCAAGAAAGCTCAGATCTTTTCTACAGCTTCTGATAATCAGCCTACTGTCACCATCAAAGTCTATGAAGGTAAGATTTGGACATTCTGGTTTTAAAGTTGTCAAATGTCTTTTACAAAAAGAATCCAGTACTTGACAGTGAAATGAAAATTTGCACAAATCTAATTGTCTTTTCTTTTTTTTTTCCTCTTTAGGTGAGCGTCCTTTGACAAAAGACAACCACCTCCTGGGCACCTTCGACCTGACTGGCATCCCCCCTGCTCCTCGTGGTGTTCCACAAATTGAAGTCACCTTTGAGATTGATGTCAACGGTATTCTCCGTGTCACCGCTGAGGACAAGGGCACGGGCAACAAGAACAAGATCACAATCACAAATGACCAGAACCGCCTAACGCCCGAGGACATCGAGCGCATGGTGAACGACGCCGAACGTTTCGCTGATGAAGACAAGAAACTGCACGAGAGGATCAATGCTCGCAATGAGTTGGAGAGCTACGCCTACTCTCTGAAGAACCAGATCGGTGACAAGGAGAAGCTTGGTGGCAAGCTGTCAGATGACGATAAGGAATCGATTGAGAAGGCAGTGGAGGAGAAGATTGAGTGGCTGGAGTCCCACCAAGATGCTGACCTGGAAGACTTCCATGCCAAGAAGAAGGAGCTAGAGGAGGTGGTTCAGCCCATCATCAGCAAGCTCTACGGTAGTGCGGGTGGCCCACCACCTGAGGGCGGTGAGCAAGATGAGAAGGATGAGTTGTAGGCAGGTTTGAAGTCTTGTCGCTCCTTGCCCCGATGGCATCTTGGTGTACATAGTGGACTGATGGGACTCAAGTTGAGAGGAGTGGTAGGGAAGGGGCTGACAACAAGTGACCATACTGAATTTCCTGAAAGACTAAAATAAGTTTCAGTGTGTGAGACGTATTCTCTTCGCTGCAAGGCGGAGATATTTGTCAGCCTGAATATGAGGCTTGTTGCTGCTGTTCTCAGGCAGTCCTGATGGGGTTCTGTGAATGGGAGGGACTTAGTTGGGGGGGGGGGTGGTCTGTGGGATTAAGGGCTCTTTATGTTCACAGGCAGTGCTAAAATTTTATTTATTGAATCTGGTCATTGTACTTCCGGAAAGGCATCAAAATAAATGTTTGATACGAACTGTTTGTTCTGTTTTTTTTTTTGGTTTTTTGTTTGTTTATTTACAGTTTCAGGATCCACATTTGGTGAAGTCCACTTTTATCCAGTGCACAATAAAATTTCTCCATGTGACATTTTGCACACGATTTAAGGATTTTTAACCCTTTTCTCGTTCAGTGTGTAATAAGCTCTAAAAATGATGACAACTTGAAATAATTTTATTGCAATATCCCTGACTTTTCTTTCTTGAATTTCATTAGGATTCATCTACATTTGTCTGCAAGCAGGAGATGTGTGTAAACATAACATTTCATGAATGGCTTACAGGCAGCATACCAGTGTTAAATCTGTACATGCAGTTGCTTGCTCCAGCATGGCAGTGCAATGCAGTGAGCATTTATCGTGTGTGTGCTTACCTGAATCAAGAGAGTACATATCACTGTGGATTTTGTCTGCAGCCATGCAGGACTGTAAGCTCCTTAATATTTAAAACATACTTCTATTCCTCATTAGTGCTAGAAATCCACACCTTTGTACTACACATTGCAACATATGTAATGTGTACATTACATATACATGTTTACCACATAATTGAAGTGTATATACACTGCAACAAGTATTGATCCACCCTTTGTTTCTCAATTTAGTGAAACATGCAGTTTATAAGGGAAGTTATAATTCTGAACAATTCTAACAAGCTTGAAAGTCAATATTTGGTACTGAGACCTTTATTCTCCAACATGGCCTGAACTCTGAGGCAGCTTGCTTGTCATTTAAGTTCAGGAATAGTTCTCCAGGCTTCTTGAAGGAGATTTAAAGCTCTTCTTTGGATGATGGCTGCCACTTTTTTCATCCCCCTCCTTGTTGTCTGATGAATGATATCAATATTTATTTGGCTACTACTTAACCTGCTTAGATAGAATGACAGAATCAGTCCAAAAGGTCCAGTAGGAAGAAATTGAGTCAGCAGGTTCAGATCAGGATCAGTTTTTCAAAAACATCCCAATCAGTCTTTGCGTTTTTGTCTTTATTGATGAAGTAAGAGAATAACATTGTGGTCTGAACTTCTTGACCTTTTGGATCATTGAATATTTTATTTAGTGCACAATAAGATTCCTCCATGTGACATTTTACACTCAAATGAATAATATTTCACCCTGTTCTCTTTCAGTGATGTGTAATAAGCTCAAATTATTACAAGATGAAATATTTTCATTGCAAAATCACAGATTTATTTTTCTTTAAACCTTTAGTTTGTTTGTTTTTTATTTTACAACAGTCACAATACAATCATTATATATGATCCCCTGAGTATCCATCCCTCCAAATACAAATAGCAGCTTTGTTCCCTCAGGGTGTGCTGGTCTGTAGGCGTCCTCTTCCTCTCGAGTCCCATCATCACACACCATCCAGGGAAAAATGCACATCGAGTGGTCAAGACGTTTAGGTGGCTCAGCTCCTTTGAATTTCATTAGCATCCACCTGTATTTGTCTGCGAGCAGGAGATATAAAAACAGTCTTAGACATTTGTAAAGAACGAAACTATATACAGGATGTAAAAATAAAATTTCATGATGGCTTGAAGGCAGCATACCAGTATTAAATCTGTACATGGAGTTGCTTGCTCCATCTGCTGTCATCCCTCCAAAAATGTAAATGTTTGTGCCCAGCACCACAGCTGAGTGGGCAGCTACTCCTGGTGGAACATCTCCTTTGGCCTGCAGTTTTTCCCACTTCATGCTCCCTTTAAAAGCAGTTTAAGATATATTTTTTGTATCATGGCAGCACAATGCAGTGACATTTATCCCGTATGTGAGGAAGCACAAAGCGTTTTCTCTGTGAGTCAGAGATGCAGAGAGTCTTACCTGAATCAAGAGAGTACATATCACTGTGGAATTTGTTTCCAGCCATGCCCCCGTGAATGTAGATCTTTGAATCCACTGCTACAATGATGTGGCCATGTCTGGGTGGTGGCTGCCTGCCGTGTGTTTTAGGTTGGGACCAACTAGAGGATACTGCAACAAATTCACGCACAAGTCTTTAGTTAACCATAAAGTCATAACTGACAGCAGAAAAAAACCCCATAATTTTGGGTAAGATGCAGTGACTATAAGGCCCTTAATACTTTAATCATGTGCTTTTGTCCCCCCTACCCCCATTAAAAACATGAAAGAACCAGGAATTTTATTTTGAAAGTCTTATTTACAGACAAAAATCCCTCCAATAGGGACAGATCTTATGTAATCAGCACTAGATTGTTTTGTTCAGTGAATGAATTATGAGTACATACATTCACTTAATCTTTTGTGAGGAATATAAACAATTGAGTTGTTTATGTGCTTTTTTTCTGTCTGTATAATATGCATATTGAGGTTTTATCACATGAGCATCTAAAAACACCACAAGTGGTGAAAAACTAATATCTATTAACATATTTTAAAAATTTAGTCCCAACTTTTTCTCAATTTCTCCAGATCATTCAGTGAAAATGAAATTTTGCCCAAAAGCTATTCTAGGCTGTCAGATACGAATGCCTACACTGTACACCGTTCAATAGGTTTCATTACATGATTCATTAGGTTTGGTTATGTTATTATAAAGCACTGTGTGTTACAATAATGATAAACAGTAGGTATATTTGACAGAAACCTGCATCGAAGATGTGAAGTTTGGAGTCTGAGACAGGTGTAGCTCCTATTTCCCCACCAGAAAACACAAAAAGTCTGTTCCCAAGGCAGGCTGAGGTGGTGTGGTATGTCCTGGGACTGGGGAGTGCGCCATTTGTCACAATAGTCTTCCAATGAGGCGTACGGTCTAGACACACACAGATAAAAGAAGAGACTGTGGATATACAGTTTATCGTACAATCTGTATGGTTACAGACAGCAGGGTTTCACTACCACCAGCACCATGGTAGATGATTTCATATGTCAACAAGAAATCTTTCAGCGAAACCTTGCTCACCTTTAGGATCATGCTATGACATCAGATTAAACTGTGAATTTAAATTAGCATTTACCTGCTAGTTGTAGATTCTGGATACAGTTGCGATTTCCAGTCTGCTGTGCACCTCCAAACACCCACAGGCTCTGGGGGCAGCTCTCTGGCACAAAGCAGCAGTGTTCATACCTTGATTTCAGTCCCTCCCACTCTGCCATGTCCCATTCATGATTATCTGGCCAATACAAAAACAGAAAATTGTAAGAAAGTCCAATGTTATCAGTTTGGTGGCTGATAATAACATTAGCCTATAATAATTAATGAAGAGGTCCCATTTAGATTGATGTCAAAGCAATCTAAAATAAAGCTACTAAACCATTATGAGAAATACATTATAAAATAGTTATACTGAGGTCATATTTATTTATTTTTTTTACCTAAATTCATGATGTGAGAACCTGAGAAACTGGCACTGGGATTGGCCCCTCCAACAACAATGAGTCTTCCGTGTCCTCCATCTTCAGATGGAATGAACATGGAGGTATGGCCCACACTAACACCTGGAGAACGCCCCCTGGTTCTCAAAGAATACCTATTGGCAACAGAGCAATTTAAGAGGAGGTTAAATCCAATGTTTTCCGTCTCATTAAAATCACAAACGCACTTAATGGACCTCAACTCACTAACCATATTCCTTCTTCGGGTTTATCTAGACGATCAAGGACTGGGAGAATCTCCATGTCTGCGAGAGAAGAACAAATGAATAAAAGTGGCGTCATTGTTTCCTCATTGTCTGGTCACCGAGTATGCTACACTTTCAGAGGCGATTAAACACGAATAACTTAAAACTGCGGGTCAAAATTTAACAATGACTGGCTATACCGTGAGTGTCTCTGAAAAAGCATACATACCTCCGTTCCCACAACGAAAGAAATGCAAGCAGGCTCTTTCTACAGCTCTAAACGCTCAGCTAATAACTTCTCGCAAGCGACTGAGTTGGGAACACAATGAACACCAACAGTACGCTTTTTAAACACGAGAACAGCTTCCTCTCTGCTAACTTGTGCTTCCGGGTGGGAAGCCAGAGAGACTATCATGTCTTTCCATGTAGTTTATATGAACTTACTTCTCTTTAGTCTCACATTCTAGCGCATATACGTGTTATTAAAGTAAAATAAAACTAATAAGTGGCTAGCGTAAATACTTAATTGACAACCAGAATGAGGGTCTGCGTTATAAACCGTATGCAAACGTAGTTGCCATGGGATTGACTGAGGCGCATGCTCAGTTCGCCATCCTTAATTGGCTGCCGCAAAGCGCAGTTTTAACATTAATGCTCCAAAGGTGAGCGTAGAAGGAAACTTTTAAAGGCGCTGCACACTGTCTTTAGTTTTTGTTGGACTCAAAAAGTTCCTCACTTCAAGTAAGAAGGTAGGCAGGCTATGGCTAAAAGCAGAATTTTCCACACTTAAACACCAGTCAAAGTATAAAATGTCCAGCGGGATATTTGACAAGCTAATATTTTCAGGGCACCAATAATGCTTACCAGTCTGGAGCAAAATTAAAGGTCCAAACTTCTGCCTGCACAGCCTGGGTGTGCTGCTACTGCTGGCGTGCGCAGGAACGATGCTCAACAACCAAGTGAGGAAATTGTGTTTTTCTTTCTCACGTAATGTACTTACTTTATATTTCAACATCATGAATGCAGAATTGCTGCATGAGGAAAAATTTCCTCTTAAAACCACTCTGTCCAAAAGGCGCACTTTGGATATCTAGCACTTTGTGTCAGGCATCCAGTTAGTCATTAATTAGTAAGGTTAATCTACAATTGCAAAAATTAGTGATCTGGGTTTCTCTATTTATGTGTGTGTGTGCGTGTTCCATTTATGTGTCAATCTTTGTCACCATCTAGTGGGTGATTTCATCTACCGCAAAGCACTTGGTAAATACAAAAAGCCACAAGCATAGGTTTGTTGAATAGTGTTCCCTTTGGAATAAAATCAAACCATCAGAAATGTGCAAACTGCAGAACACTCCTCACAGAAAGTCCTGCAGATGTATAACAGTCCCCTCTGCCTTCCTCCTGTGAAACCACACTGTAATACTGTATTTTTGTCTCAAAGCTGTGAGTTTATATAGTGGAGGTTCTGCTTGATAAAGTATGGCTTAATGTGAGAGCTGCTTTACTGGCATTAACTAATAATAATAATGCCATCAGTCAAAGCAACAGCCGTGGAAGACAACCTGATGGCACTGCTTATTCTGGGGGACTAACTGGTCACTTCATTAGGTAGAGCTCTTCAAATGCTCATTAACACAAATATCTTATCAGTCAGTCATGGCAACAACTCAGTGGATTTAGGCATATAAACAAGATGATCTACTGAAGCTGAAACAGTTCTCTGGGTGAAAAGTCTTGTTGATGTGAGAGGTCAGAGGACAATGGCCAGACTGCTTTGAGCTGATAGGAAGGGAACAGGAGCTCAAATAACAACCCATTACAACCAAGATATGCAGAAGAGCATCTCTGAATGCACACTTCAAACCTTGAAGCAGGTTGGCTACAGCAGCAGAAGACAATACCAGTACTAGCAAGTTGTACATAATAAAGTTCATAAGCCAATAATTCAGATGCAATTGGCACATTTCAAACTTTGTGTTGTTTTGTTTTTTTTCCTTAAATTTTCTTGCTTTTTCAGGAAATACCAGTAGGGGGTGCTATTGTATTTTGTTTGCTCTAAATGCTGCCTGGATTTGGTGGCATTGGATCTTGTTCCACACACACACTTCTGGAAAAAAATGTCTAAATACTTTAGAATAGTTTAGAATAAATCCACTAAAGTATTAAAAAATAACATTTTCATCTGTCTATGCTGAGGTTTGATTCATGTGATGATGTAGCTGTCTGAATCAGTTTTCAGAAAGGGTGGACATTGCCATTCAGTATGCTCTTTTGTTAATTCACTGAAAAAGGAAAAAATCTATTAAAAGAACTTCTTTTGAAATTTAGGAATATGAAGACCGATTGTATGTCCTTCTGAGTTTGTTAGGGGCCTCAAACTACTTGTACTCTTTGAAGGCCACTTTACTGGTTATTAATAATAATCTCAAACAACCTCCAGTTAAACGAGTGTCTCTGATGTTGGCCTTTCCTATTATTATTATTAATAATAATAATAAAAAATAGAAAAAAAGACCTCTTCAGGCACAAGGTTGGACTTCTGTGTTACTTGTGTAATGTTTGTCCACTATACGATTTAGTAATGTATCTGCACATAACATAGAAAAAGTAAAAACATTAGAAATGTTTATCCAAAATTTTCTGAACTACCATACATATGTAGTTCGAGTTAGAAGCAAGCTTGGACTTTTCAACCAGCAACTACATTTAAGCAGTGTGTCAGCTGAAATGGATGACACATTTCCAGAGTTTCTTGGAGGATAAAAAAAAGACCACATGCAAGACAGGAAGTGAAAACAGTCAGGGGACTACAACAGTGTGGGAGAATACAATCGAACCATCCAAACACAATTCAAATACTTCTGCTGGCTGCTGCTGTTCAACAGTTTGTTTCTTCAAACAGTCTGTTTATCTTCAGAATGCCTATCCAGTTCTAAAATAGGTCAATGAGTAAATTAAGTTCAAGTCATCATGATAATATTTAGAGTACAATCAAAGCAGTATGTAACTGACACTTGTCTGCTAGCCTAATCCTAGCAAATGTAAGTCACTGGACTGGACATCTTGACCATGTGTCTGATGTTGTTGCCTTTGGGCCTTTTTTTTGGTGACAAATGATAGGGATTGCTGTGTGGTGTAGCCTATTCAAGAATTCAACTTGCACTCTAGTTTTGGAGTATTTTATTTGTTACTTAGTTACTAGTCAGTCTCCAGACCTCAATCCTATAGAAAATCTGTAGAGGGAACTAAAACTTTGAAGTGCTGAGCAGCAGCCAAGTAACATAATGGAGTTTCTGTAAAGAGGAGTGGACCAAAATCCCTCCTGAGATGTGTGCAAACCTGGCGACCAACTACAAGAAACTATTAAGTCTTGTGTTGCTTTGGGATCAGA
>VOQJ01033366.1:23951-36864 GCA_015052665.1 Apistogramma diplotaenia | reverse complement strand
CAGAGATGGGCGATTGAGGGGATTGAGGGGGGGGGGGGGGGGGGGGGGGATGGGTGGATGGATCTTATTATAGTGGGTGACACTTTGCAATAAAGTACACAAGTTGCTTATCAGTGATTAAAGCAAACCAGCAGCAATCTAAAAACTGGTTTCACTTAAGATTTTATGCAGTGCAGATGTTGTTTTTCATTCAACACCCACTGTCATATTTCAGCCTTTTTAAAACTTAAAAACCTGGGGGACTTGAGGTCTGCAGGCACTAATGTTGGGCAAGTAAAAAAAAGCTGTTCTTCTAACACAAGTGTTGCTGAAGCTTCAACCTCTTTAGACCCTTGTTCTTCTTCATCCACCTTGGAAGTAGGTGAAATTATGCCAGAAACCACCACTCTGTGTCCTCTAATTCTCTATAGCCATCTACCTACTCTCTATGTAGGACAGTGTCACTCCACATCTTTGAAGGAGTCCTATGCCCTTTGCATTGTCAGTAGCGGCAGCTCTGAGCCACCGGGGACCCTGGTTGCTCCTCATACAATGGTTCAGTTTTCAGCACTGAGTAAACAGGAGATGTAGCTAATATTGTCTGCACAAAGATAGACTTTCCAGCAAGTGGAGCATATAAAAAAAAGCAGCTGTGTATTCTGTGAAGACTGGAAAGACAGTCTCTGTGACGATGATGGGTCCCAGTATGAGGAAGTGAGGATTGAACTGCTCCCCAAACACATGGGAACCAACTTAAGTGTGAAAGAGAATGGCGATTTAGCGTGAACTGAAGGGCAAGTCGTTTGAAGTATTCGTGATGGATAGTCTCAGTCCTGGCAATGCATCTCAGACGCTTGTATGAATCTACGTGTGAAAAGAATGCGCAGAGGAAGAAACACAGGATAAACAATACAGTAACAGCAACAGAAGGAAATGAAGTCAAGTGAACAGGAAGCTGCCGGACTTCCCGTTCAAGATCCACATAATTGGTGTTAATGATTGTGAGTGCTCAGAGGGCAGTTATTCACAGCTTCTTGGTATTTGCGCATATTTATCAGTAGTGCTCTCAAATCTAACAATGTGATACTTTGTCATGTTATTGACATGAGAAAGACTGCGTTTCTGCCACTTTTTTCTTTCATTTTCCCAAATGTGCTCCTTCTGCTGCTGCTGGATTCTTTTTTTCTTTTTGCAATAGTCTTTACTATCAATCATAAAAGCCTGACGCTGCGCAGAACAAAAATAAAGTATACGAGATGCACTAAAGTGAGCAACAGCAGGCTTCATATTTAACTGAATAGTCATTATTTTCCAGTAAGGTTAATGTAGAAAACTCTGGCAGCACACAGGAACAGAGAAACACAAATGAATACCAGACTTTTGCACATAATTAAAGGTAGACTAAATAAATAAAATATAGCATTAAAAAATGAATTCACCAGAACAAGTGATTGCTCTGTATTTCAGACTTGTTTGGGCTCTAGAGTAAGGCCTTGTGATTTCATAGAGCAATATTCTAGAGGCCCAGCCTTAAGACAATGGTCAGACATACTGTATTTAGGCTTTTTAATAGAGTACCATTCTATATTGACAGACTTTGGAAATTTGTCTCTTTCCTTCTTTCGCGTGTAACCAGGGGATGCATTATCCACAGATTCCTCGCTGTGACGTTAGCGTCAGTCACAGTCACCTTAAAGAGCTCAGGCGTGAGACTGGAGGCATGAGAAATGTGAGCAGAGCAGAACAAAACGATGTTACTCAGCTCACACACGGTTGGCACAATTGCTGCTTTATGACTGCTCGCAGGTGGCCCTTTAAAGTTTACAAACATCCTCTATAAAGCTGCTAAGTGACTTTGTACTGACTCATCTTCACCAGCACACCACTCTGCATGCACCTGCGTGCTTGCATGCAGCCTAAGGTTGCCAGGCACCAAAAGAAAGTCAGCAATGAACACTTAACTTCTAACATAATAATAATTTGCAGAAGAAGAAAAAAAGGTAAATTAACAATGTGCAAATAGTTTCAGGAGATAAACTTTACAGGATTAGCCCTGGGCTTGCTGCAGAGTTCTTCTTGTGCAGAAAAACAAAGGGTGTGTTCATGAAAACAAAACGATTGCTATTTCTGCAAACGGGCTGGTTATCATCACAGATGCAACTATCCTTCCCAGGACCTGAGCTGTTTACAAGCTCATGAATTTCTTAATGGAAAATATTTGCCCCCAACAAAGCCATCGCCAGTGCTGTTGGATGTGTTACTAGGTACACCCCTCTCCTTTTCCACATAAACCTGCTGCGTCGTTCTCAGTTAAGGCCCCTTTAGAATTAGCACGCATCCTCCAGGTCAGTTTGTGTGAGACGTTTAAGAGAAAATAGAAAATATAACCTTTTGGTCATTTTTTTAATTCTAACTAAAATAATTGCATTGCTTAAAGCTACTTTGATCTGCTATACATTACTGTAGATAAAAAAAAAAAATCACCAAATCAAAACGGTTGAATATTCTAATAAGACATCGTCTGCAGAATTAAGTGCCTTGTGTGCTCAAGTAACTTGAAATGCATTCATGGCCAGGAAGAGGCATCTCATCAGGTTGCAAAACAAAAAAGAAGAACATGACTATGACTCACTTTCATTTGTTACCTTGGTCAGTGGTTTCCAATAGATGTTTTAGGGTGTGGCTACTTTGTACGTTACATCCATTTCTATTTTTGCCACATATTGAGCATCTTTAAATACTTTACATGTATTTCTGGTCGTGTCTCCTTGACATACTGCAGGAAAACAGGGTTAAACTCTTGTGGCTTGTGAAAAATGTGGGAAAATGTTGGAACTTGTTATCATTATACTACGAAAAACCAAACCTTTCAGCCCAACGCAGCCATACATAAATAATGTGAAGAAAATCCACTTGCTTCAAATCAAATATAACTATAAATGATGTCCCGTTGCACTGGCAGCTGTGCATGTAAACTATTACATCTTAAAACCTCAGGGACCCAAAGGACCTCACTGGGGTCCACTGAGGACATTTGCAGATGTTGTGGTTTACACATTCCCCACTGTGCACACAGTCATTCTTCAGTTTTGCTCTTCATGCAAGCAAGATTGGTTCATTTGTCATCCTGGAAAAGAATGCAAACACATGCACTAACAAATTCCAGAGAGTACATCATAGACTTTATTGGTGGTGGGGTCTGTTGATTCCTGATAATTAGTCAATAATTCTAAATGCACTGAGAGCTGGGTCAAATTAGCTAGATGAAACAGTTTCATCAAATCTTTTTCTGGACACTTTGTTATGTAGAAGCCAAGGAAGGAGATGCTTAGTTATTACTAGCACAAAAACACATGACCCTACCAAATCTATGTCTGTGCCAATTAATACACCATAGCTGCAGCCCTTTAATGAGCTCTCCAACTGGGCAGCTGAAATCTAAAATGTTTCATGGAAGTGAACAGAGATTTGCCAAGAACGCTCACATGAAAGGTTGCAAGGATCCCTCTTGTTTTCGTTATTCGTCCCACTCACTGTGAGTGTTCGATGTGGTTTATACTGCAAAGTTATATAAACCCACGGGACCAAAGTGCTGCAGAAAAGAAGTCATAAAGCAGCACTCATTTACTTTCCCTTTGACTCACACATATACTCCAGGCACACAAGAAAATACCTTCAGCAAGACTTTTTTGTCCCCCCTTCCTTTCTACACATAATGATTGTGGACATCTAGGAGTAAACCTGGCATCAAACTTTCCAAAACAGGTTTTAATGAAAAGACTGGGAGATTATGGAAATATGTGCCAAAATCCACCAGGCCTAAGGTTTTAAGTCACTGATCAAGCACGTCCAGTGGCCATGCTGCAGCGAAAACACGATAAGTCAAAGAGCTCACGGATCTTATATCAGCGGGCAGAGAGTTTCAAAGTCTGCAACGTCTTTGTCACCTTTAGTTTTTAAAATGGATTATGGGATGGATAACCAGCTCTGTTGGTGACGCGTGACTGCAATGGTTCACTAATGCAGGTAGGTGATTCGCCATTCAGGGCCCTGAAGGTAAAAACCAGAACTTTAAATTGAATTGTGAATTTGATGGGAAGCTAGTGCAGTGAGATCAAAAGAGACGAGATGTAGCGGCACTTGGATGACCTGGTCAAGAGCTTTGCAGCGTTGTTTTGTACAAGTTGCAGACGATCCCGGGAGATTGCACTCACAAGAGCAGAATTTTAATTTGTTGTGTATGTCCTGACTTTCTAGTCTCTGTCCTAAGTCACTGCTACACTGTGAAAAGTGTCATTTGCAATGGCCCATAAATAAACCACCCAGCTCTGTAGTCCCCCCTTTTTTGTTAGCGTTTTAGCATCTTTCAGATCATTGTTTTGTTTTGCAGCCAACAACTGCAGCTAGCAGCTCGCACATGAACATAGTGGAACACTTAGAGACAGATATTTTTCCACAGAGGTCAGTGATTAACAAGGCAGAGCTTTTAGAAATTATGTTCATCTGTGTCTGCTGAGTATTTCAACGGACAACCTTTTCTAATATTCTTTGCTACATCAGCTTTAAATAGAAATATCTCAGTGTGCGCAGCTTGTTCTGGTAAAAGAGGAAAAAAAAATTAAAACTAGCTTGTAGGGCCAACTCTAAACTGAAAGCAAATGCAGCAGTAATATGTGCTCCCATGTTCATTTTTATTGATATAGGGCCACTTCACTGCAGAAGGCATCTCAGGACCTTTTCCACTGTGAGGTAAAAACATTGCAGTATTATTGGAAGATGTTCAACAATTCCCGTTGAGCAGCACTTGCTGAAAGCGATAATGACTTTTGGGATGATGCTTTATTTTGTCACCCTGGAAAATATAGCAGGACTTAACGGTTATTAATTTTTTAAAAGAGTAATTGTTTTGTTGGAAATGAGTGACGGGGAAAAAAATAACTTGGCATGTCTTCCTTCCCCTATGTGTCACCTTTTAATTCATCTGCTTTAGCTTCTATTTCTGTGTTAATATTCATCCTCCTGCAAACAGAGAGAAAGAGGAGAGGCTGTGACCCAGCCTTGCCTTGTTTGCACTTCCCCAACACTCCCAATTTGATTCGGTTCTTGATGGATCTGTGGAAAATGAATGGCAATTTCCCAATCTTAGTCTGTTGCACAGCAATGCAGGAGGATATATTTGGAAGCTGTGAATGGCCTTTCTGTCAGTAGAGTTTGCACTGAATAGACTGAAGGAGAAAACTCCCCATACTGTTCAAATACATCAGCTATTAGGCTTTAAGCTGACTTAGCTTATATAGAAACAGTACTGTCTGGCTCCAAAGAGCAGTTTGACAGGACATATGGCAGGCACATACTGTAGCTGGTCTTCAGCCTGTGCTTTTTTTTTTTTGACCGGCTTAACAGTCACTCAGCATGGCCTGTTTTACTGTAAATGTGGACGTCTTTGTTCCACGAAGCCAACAAAGGGCAGATGTTTTGTTGGTCATTGCAAGAATCTGCCCATCTCCGTGACATGTGCACGCACATTCTGCCGCTGTAGAGAAATGTGTGCTCTTTAAACACACATTGAAATAGAGCACAAGGCTTTGACATAATAAAAATACTTGCAACACAGTTTCATAAATGCTGTCAGTGGCGTCTGAGCACCCTGGTTTAAAATTAAGTTTCACCACAGAGTCTTGTGCTTTGACATCTGTCAAAGTGAGGCAGCAGCAGCAAGCAGTGAATAGGTGGTATTGTGCAGCGGAGCCTTGGTGAAGATGACTCCATCGTGAAGGTTGCTCTCACAGTGCAGAGAAAGAAAAATGGCTTCTATTAACAGACTTTATTCACAGTTACAGAAAAGAAAGGCAATGAGAAAAGAATGAAAAAATAATTGAAAAAGAAACTTATAGCATATAAATGAAACCTATTAGCTGGTAGATGAATAGCATATTTATCTAGGTCTATGAATGAAAATTACATAACTCTTATAAAAGACTGAAGAGCGAACTGTGGAGAAAGCAGTGGATTACTTGGATGGTGTTTAAGTATATCCTGCACATTTGTGCAAACTGTAAAGCCCCACAGCGTTGTGAACATCCTCGCTGAACTTGTATTTTGTGTTATTCTATTTGTATTATTGTACAATAATTAACTATTATGTAGGTTCCTCCCTCATGCTGCCAAAAGAGCTCTGAACCATTTTGGCATGGACACGGAAGCTCTCACGATGTCCGCTGGCATCTCACACCACAGCATTGCCTGTGAGTCCTGCAGGGTGATTTATTCATTTGCCACTGAGAGCACATTACCTTACAGTATAAAGCATGTTGAGGTGACTGCTGCTATGAATTGGCATTATTCAAATAATGCAATATCCATATACTGTACACATCAAGCAGATGGAGAACGTTAACTCTTAATTTTAACTTTTAAATTTTACCTCTGATCTTTGCTTATAAAATAGTTACTAACTCTTTTTTTGGCCTATTGATGCTCTAGTTAACATGCAACAAAAGAAGCTTGGGCCACTGCCATTTTCAACTAAGCATCTAATTTGCCTGATCTTGTACTTAGTACCAAGGCCTAACCAGTAACATGGTAAATCAGCTTTCTGGCTGATCCCAAGAGGACCCGTGTGGTGAGGGAGTGGACTGCTGTGAGCCCACAGAGGGCCAGCAGAGCTCCTGGATCTAGGCAAGCTTCCAGCCCCCAGCACGCATACCAGCCCATCTTCCTACCCCCAGGGCTTTCTCACTGATGGCTTAGACTGGCTTTTCACTGTGCCATGATGCTTTCATTAAACTAGTTTATTCCCTGTTTTCCACTGCTGGGCATCTCTCCCATCTGCGTTCACTCACAACAATTGCCAAGCTGCTGAGGCTCTGGAGGACATTGAAGCTGTGTTTCAGTAGGGATGTAGAGCACTTTTTCTAAGGATCTAGTTGCAAAGGTAGATAAAGACTGCGCTGCACAGATCTACATCGCCGGGGCAGCGAGGAAAAGTGGCTTATGTTGGCAATGAGGGAACAATTGTTCTTTTGTAATTACCAGCATTGTTGCTATTAAATTCTCTTCTTAGAAGCACTTTGCATAGTCCAAAGTAAGTTATGTAACCAGTCTTAATTGAGCATTGGGAAAGTGAAACCCACACGTTAACTCATGCACCAGAGATATATGGACAGAATGATGAAAACAATTGATGGAAGCAAAAGTTAAAGACAAGCAACTGCATGCAGAGGTGGCTGCAAAGTCAGCTGCAGTGGGTGAAAGATTTAGAGATTTATTAGCTTCTTGTGTTGTATGGATTGCAGGATTTGTGAGTATGTATTGATTCTGTTTATTGCAGTCTAATAAAACAAAATCCCTTTAAATTAATGATGCATTATTATTGGATTGCATTACTGTCGCTTAGTGACACGGTCATGATGTGAACCATCCTTCTGAGGATGTCAATAACCTAATCGTCATCTTAGAAATCAAGACACCAGGCTGTATGTTATTATGTGTTCAAATGTTTTAGCAGTTCATTGTTGAGTCTACACTGGCCTCAGCTTAAATAATTGTACAGACTCTGTTTTCAGAAGGTGATGGACTGGCAACCTCTCCAGGTTGTTCAGGGTCAGCTGGAATATTCTCCAACCCCACCACAACCATGCTTGGATAAGTGGTTACGAAGTCTTATGGGTGGAGAAGTACGTGAAAGAAAAAATATATATAAGACCAGGGTTCGGAAACTAAAACAAGTTAGGAAAAATTTTAATTGCACCCCAACCTCCACACTTCTGATTCACCACCTAAAAGAGCCAGTGCTTTATGAACTGGAAGTGAGAATAGCTCCCCAGTATGAATTTGTATTACAATTAAGGACTTCACACACACACAGACACACACAGGTGACAAAATAACCATCTTCGGAAGGTGCTAGGCAACCAGGAATATCCTGAAAAGCTTCAGTTTTCCGTGGTGTGAATTGTTCATTCTTCATAACTCTGCTGAGAGAACAGCCGTGACTGGGTTGTGGACAGCTCGTCTGAATTTTAGAGGAAACCTGGTGATTTTCAAAAGCATACGATCATTTTAATACACAGCAAACCATTCAGCAACCCTCATCTGAACATAAACGTAGTATTCACTTGGGTTTTCTTTAGCAGCATCTGACAGACTGCTGTGATTTATGTCCAATATGCATATCACTGCAAACACCAGTTTTATTGCTTGAAATTACTCAAGATGCTTTTCACCATAAAGATGCACATGGCATGGAAAATTCTGCTGCATCAAGAGACAGAGGTTGTGTACACTGCTGCCCACAAAGCAACAACGCCATAAACATTATGGCATCTGGCTTATGACCCATCATAAGTTTTTCTCAAACTCAATTATAAAGTCAACATTCTCTAAGCAGTTTTGAATAGCTCTTGGTGGAGCGCTATGTACATATCCCTGATTAGGGATTATGCATAGTGTAATGAATACCACAAGACCATTGAGAAATACTCCAGCATCATAAATTAAAAGCACAGCGGTCCTCTACATTTCAAGTTCTGTCATTAGAAAGAAAAAAAACGCTGTCTGTAAAACACATTTAACAACACAGGAATTAGTGTAATGGCAAGAATTATGGGTTGTTGGTGTCTGCGTGAATTTTTAAGGCTTTATTTACTTTGAGATGTTACTTTTCAGAAAGGCTCGCAGAAACATTAGCAGACAACAAGAGCTCCGTAAAAAATTTATGTGACTTTCACTGACGATTTTTCGCTAAACTATTGGTTCTTAATGATATCCATTTAACCACAGGGTACGCAGTGTGACTGTAAATCTGGTACATATACAAAGACAAAAATATTTTTCCAGAACAAGACACATGCCACAGCAGGGCAACGCTTCTTCTGTTTTTTTTAATTGAAACACAATATATTAGCAATTAATAGCAGCACAGACAAACATATCTCGTAAAATAAATGCTTAATAAATGCAGTCGTAGCCTACTCTGCATTCGAGACTATAATTTGCAAAATAAATACCAAGCTATTAAAAACACAATCCCTGCGTAAAATGCAAATGAAAAACAGAATGCAAGGATTTGCAAATCTCATATAAATGTATTTTATTCACAATAGAACACAGAAAGCATATCAGATGTCTAAACTGAGACACTTTATTAATTCATGATAAATAGGAAATCAGTTTCATGGCATGGAAGAAAAAAAGGCTGGAAAAGTAAGTTGCACCAAAGAGAAAGAAAAGGTGGAGTAACATATATGTTTTTGACCTTCTGTGCCTTTATTAGATAGTGTACAGTCAAGAGAGACAAGAAATTGGGGAGCTAGAGATTAGGGAAGACATGCAGTAAACAACCACAGGTCGGACGCTTACCTGACCCACCTGCACCGCAGACATGAGGCATACTTGGCCACCTGCTCACCCACTGAGGGACCCAAGTAATATTTTACAACTAGTTAGGTTTATCAACAACAGGTTAGTAACACGATCTCTTTATGAGCTGGATGAATGTTCTCCACTCTGCAAAAAACTGTCAACAAATTGTGGGACAGTTTCAGAATATTTAACCTCAATGTAAAATTGCAAAAACTTTGTATATTTCATACAACAAAAATGGACAGAAGCAAAAGTGTTCTGGAGTCAGATGACTCAAGATTTAAAATTGTTTTTTGGAAAACATGATTGCTGTGTGCTTTGGACTAAAGAGGAGAGAGATTAGCAGCTGCCTTGTTAGCAGCACTCAGGTCAAAGGCAGCACCTCTGATAATATGTGGGTGTATTACTGCCCATGGAACTGGGAACTTACACATCTGGAAAGGCACCATCAGTGCTGAAAAACCAACATATGTTGCCTATCAAACGATGTCTTTTTCAGGGAAAGCCTTGCATATTTCAGCAAGACAATGCTAAAATGCATGCTGCATCTGTTACATCAGCAAGTCTTCATACCTGCAAAACAGACCAAGGACTGTTGAGCAGCTAAAATCCTCTTCATGACAAGAATTAGGCCGGTAGTCAGTCTCTTCAGTTCCCAAATGTTTGGGTCACCAAATTCAAAAGTAAACTAATATTTTTCTTAAACTGGTCAATTTTTCTCAGTTAAACTATTTGACAGGTTTTCTGTGTTCAATAATGAATAAAACCTGGGTTTATGAGATTTGCAGAACATTGCATTCTGTTTTTATTTACATTATCCACAGCTTCCCAACTGTTTTGAAATCGACATTGTAAATAATAATAATAATAATATGACACTTCGAATTTCTCAATTTCTTTATTTTATTTACCTTTGAGGGGTGGATGCCAGTGCTCAATCGTTATTGTTTCCAAATGTGTAAAGCAATGAGAACCACCAAAACTTACATGGGAAACAAAACCGCCTGTTCAGTAAATCAAACCCACAGGGCCCCGTTTTCAAATTTGGTGACATCCAGGCTGAAAAGTGCAAGCAATTTTCTGCCGCTTTCCTTTGATGAAAAAACACAATTTCATGTCCAACACAATTCACAGGCATGGACGAATATATGAGAATTTTATTAATGTACATGCACATGCGCACCTGTACAAACACACATGCACAGACATCCAAAAAACTGCAAAACACTTGAAAGTTCAAGAGGTGCAAAAGCTTTGTTTATCCAATATCTGACTGGCATTGATGCAGCATATTGGGATGACCAATGATAATAAATTCAAACCGATAATAAATTTGAAATTGATAGCTCATGTTGCTCCACCACAAATGCATCAAATAACGCGATCCTACGGCCAGTATAAATGTGATATATTGCTATAAACCCAAACTGTCTTCTGCTTTTCATCATACAATCCCCAACTACACATAACTCGTTCCTTTTGGTGAGCGAGTTAGTGTAATCATCATGTCAGTTTTAGTCAGTTTAGCTTTATATGCTTCACATCAATTTGTGGATCTTTGGTTTCTTCGTGTAGACTCTGGGAAACTTTGTGGTGTAGCAGTCCTGCAGTCTGTGAGCTGTAATTGTGCTCACAGGGCTGAGCAGTCACATGCTCCTTCCAGTCACCAAGGTATAACTCAGTCAACGCGCTATGTACTGTTTACACATCTCTCTTTGAAGCAGAATTTTAAAAGCAGTGTTTACCTCACTGCTGCCTTAAAAAAGAGCTCAATCACTTGGGTTTTGGAGACATTTAAAATTGAGTAAGTGAAAACACTTGTCTGTGTGAACGGATGTGGGCACCCCTCCAAAATGTATTCCTGAGATGCCTGGGCTGGAGTCAGATCCAGATGGGTCTGAACTGAAACCAGATGGCTGGGTGAAGAGAACCACTGCATGCTGCATATAGACGGGCTCCCTTTATGGTACAGGTACCCTGGTTTTTGGTTCAACTGTCTGTGTGAGTGGAGTGTGCACGTCTTTGAAGTGTTAATGCACAAATGCACGCATGGGCAGTGGAATGTAATTTCAGCAATTACCTGATGACCACAAATGGGTCATTTTGAACAGAAAAAATAAATAAAAATTAAACTTTAAATTACCACATAAACATTACTGATCATGAAAATTAACTAAACATTGGACTTATTGAAATTATTAGATGTTCGACTAAGGAGGAATGACACTGGATTTCAAAGGTCTGACACAAATAAAACATCACTGAAAAAGATGCAAGGCTTACAATGTGCTCTTCATGTTTCACTGCTTTCTTGAAGTGCACGTTTTAGAGGTCACGTTTCCTTTCCAGTACCGTGATCCTACCCGCGGATATAAAAGTGTCATTAATTTTCATTTATAGCAGATGTAAAATTGATAAACTTAAAGTAAATGATCTGTTTGTTGCAGTGAAATCAGAGCCTCTGCTGCAACAAACACACCTGTGCACCAGAGGAGATTACCTATTAAAAAAATCCAAAAAACAAAGAAAAAAGGAACTCTGGCAGACAGCAGGTGCTTCAAGCAGGAAAGGCAAAGGGGGAGCTGAAGCTCAGGGAATGATATTGTACAAATTTGCACAGAGCTCTGCGAGTGGCTTTGGCCGTTGGGAAAAAGTGTGGGTCTGATAAATCAATGCATCTCAAGTGTATTTTTAACAACAAGCATCACTCGCATACTGTAAGTAGACAGTACTTATTTCTACCATCTTCCCATTAAAATATTTCCAATTCAGCTTCTTACAATGGAAAGAGAAACAGACTCAAATAAATCAAATCCATTTTTTTTTCTTGTAAATTGTTTTGTGGTCTTAATTGTCACGGCAACGTCCTTTTAACGTCTTCGTTTCAGGATGTAAGGTCTGTGGTCAGCTAGGGAACAGCACCAGTGGAAGTGACAGGTAAGATTCTCACATAAATGCTTAAAGACACTTCATCAGCACCGATGCTTCAGTGCGACTGCATGACTCCACATCGTAATAATGATGACGTGGAAACTGAAGCTGCGATCGAGCTCTGATAAAGAAAATTGAATGGGACCAAAAATAATCTAACTCAGTTAAGGAGGATTATAAGAATAACAGTATGTTATTTGTCTTATGCTGAGTTTTTTTGTTTTAATGCAATATTGAACAGGAATCCTTGTTTCTACGTCGAGGTGCAAGCAGCGATAAAAAAGGTAAACCAATCTGTAGAAGAATGCAGTGCTTTCTCTCCAATCATAGCAAGTATGTAGCTCATGTAATTGACTACAAGGCTGTCCTTTTATACACTGAACCTTCAGCACCTGGACTTGATAGCAATAGTAAGTTTCCAGGCTTTTGAATATCACCCTCATTGTTTGCATTTCCATAAAATACACATCATATTTAATATTTACACCATATGATCGTTATATGTTTCAACATTTCTACAAAGGGACTCTTGTTCCCTTTGCTGTGACTTGGGGGAATCATCTGTCACTAAATCTTACACTAGTGTTTAAAAAACACTTGGGGGGGGGGGGGGGGGGTTTGTGGAATTTTTTTGCCCCCC
>VOQJ01033366.1:11705-23931 GCA_015052665.1 Apistogramma diplotaenia | reverse complement strand
GAACTCCCCTCCCATAAAATCTACGTTTTTTGTTTAAAAACCCTGGGGGGGGGGGGGGGCAGTGTTTTGAGATATTTCATGCACCAGAGCTGCAGCATGTTTTCATTCCAGCCTCAAGATGCACAGCCCCGCTATGCTACTCGCATTATACAGGAATGCAGATCCTCTGAGCTTTTGCATTACGTAGTCATGCATACATCTGCCCGAGGAATCGCAGAATCCATTCAGATGCTGCAGAGGAAAAACTGGATTTAAGACTCGGGTGGTGTTTCTACAAAATCATATTTCTACTAAGAATTATAATTTCCACAAGCCCACAACAAAATGAAAGCTCTGTACACAACACTGCGTGCTAATTTCAGCCTTTCTGAGTGGTGAATGCCACTCACAATAGTAAATGGGCTTAGCTGTTCGCTGCACCCACAGAAACCAAATCTCAGTTTGGCTGCTCTACTTCTGCTGCTTCAATAGATGCTCCTCTAGCAATGCATGTTTCTAACTGTGGCTTTAACAGCATTGCACAGGATCATTTGATCTATGATAACAGTTAAATAAAACCTCTAAGCATCATAATGGCTTTTAGATAATATAAATCTTTATTGTCACTGCACTGTCACACATCTCCGATAAGCACGCCGAAATTGCAGTGCTCTCCACATCTGTGCGACAGAAAGCATACAGTCGTAAAATAAAAATAAATAAATAAAATCACTCAAAAACCAGCTGATCAGATAAAGTCAGGTGGAGAGCTGGATACTGGAGAGCAGCAGGGTGTGTACTGTCTCTCAGGCTGCTGTGTGCCCTCCTCAGACTGTGGGTGCTGTGGAAGAAGGGAGAGGGTGGTCGATGAGTTTCTGGGTGTTGTTAATTACCCTCTGCAAAGCCTTCTTGTGCGCCATAGTGCACCTGGCGAACCACAAATGGAGTAAGTCAGCACAACCTCAATGGAGCAGCGGTAGAATGCAGTCAGTTGCTTCCTCCTCAGGTGGATCCTCCTGAGGATCTGCTGCTGGGCTTTCTTCATCACTGCCGAGGTGTTAATGTTCTACTTGAGTTCTGCATCAATGTGCACACCTAACAACATAAAGGTGGTCAGCCTGTATTGATAGAGGTGTGTGTGTGTGTGTGTGTGTGTGTGTGTGCGTGTGTGTGTGTGTGTGTGTGTGTGTGTGCGTGTGTGTGCGTGCGTGCGCGCGTGTGTGTGTTTCTTGAGATGTAAAACGACATTTTTCATTTCCCAAAAAATTAAGTGTTATTCTCATGTGAGCACCACCAGCATCTTATGTTAGAGAGAAAAACACATTACTGTACCCCCTTGGAAAAACATCACACATCAACACACACACATACACACGAGTCTAACTCTCAGTGCAAACATATCACCGTTGACTGGTGTGTGTAACTTAGAACAGGGTTTCCTTTCCACTTTTCTCAAAGGTGAAATATAATCATGTTGTCTCTTCATACCTCCAACATACCAAAAAGGTAACTATACAGGAGTCTGAAGATGTTGCACTACAGTTAGCGCTCATGTAAGTCAGGTACATCTGACAGAAGTCCCTCTGGTGGACACAAGTTGACTAGCAATGTCCATCTTGCATTTGGTTTTCTAAAGGTAATTGCAGCAACTCATTCAAAGGATTTAAGCATAGAATAGAATAGAATAGAATAGAATAGAATAGAATAGAATAGAATAGAATAGAATAGAATAGAATAGAATGCCTTTATTGTCATTTTACAGCTGTACAATGAGGGTCACGCCTGTTCAGTGCATTTTAGAGAATAAAATAATGGTTACATACATACATTTTAAAAACAATGATGATAATATAGGTATATAAGTGCGATAGGTGGTGTGTATCTCAAGAGTGGATGGGCATTAGCATTAGCATTAGCAATATCAAATTCTCACTTACTCCACCAAGTCTCTTGCTCACAGTTACCAGCGTTAGGATAATAGAGGAAGTTTCTATCAGGCAAACAGCAGCAAGCTTCGGGCAAAATTCAACTTAGATGCAAAGTGACCTCCAATCAGAGAATCAGTCCATCCATGTGAATGGAAATGAATGCAAAAATTCTCACGCTTCAGTAGGCTGTTTTTACTGCGTGTGTATTCTCTGTAACAGATTTGTCCTTTCAGTGAACTCTGCCCTCTGTCTCCAGCACCATGCCAATGTTGCCTGTTATATTTCTGAAAACAAGGTGAATCACCTTCTTCTACCTGACAAAGGAATTCATTATCCTTTCCCCCAGAGGACGCCGAATTGGTCTTCTCAAATGTGTTTGTGGTATGGCTACGTTCCAAAAAGGAAGAGAGTGCAGTGATGTGCTAATAAGGATCAGACTTCCAAACTCATGAATAAACGTCTTCAGTTTCAGTTGAGACACACCAAAGCTCCCCACCCGCTTGGGGTGGGGTGGTGTGGGGGGCTGGTGAAGGAGGGGAAACAATAAATGCAAGAGCAGCAACAAATTCAGAGAGCATGAATTTCAGTTCAACATCTGACTCAAATCTTACATTGTTCACATTGTTGCTTTGTTACATGTTTTTTCCAAGGAGCCCTGACAAAAATCAGTAAGCATGCAAGCTGGGCTTTGCCGTACAGTTTTTCCACCCCTAATTTGTGTGGAGAAGAGACAGCCATCGCTCTGAAAAGGTCACTTTACTGTGACTGCAAAGATAATGTTAAAAATGTAATTCAAACACTAAACCTTTACTTCTGGAAATGAAGCTCTATCTTTTTCAAAGAAGATGTTTTTTAAAAGTGTCCTAATAGTATCCAGTAGCTACAGTACTACAGGAGAAATCCCAAAGTGATAAAATAAAGTAAATGACAGAGCTTCTAGGTTTCAGTATCAGCAGAAATCAAATGTTCTACATGTAACGTAGGCCCCTTCAGAGATGATTTATAGTGACTCATTCATTAGACTGCTAAGTTCATATTATCTCTCCATTACAAAGGGCTATTGGTGCAGTCGACATGTGCCCATATTTGGATCCCCCAGCAAGTGATAAGGTGCCAGCAGCTTTACATCATGCCCGTCTCCTGACAGCACTGTGGGAAAAATTAGGGTTATAGCACAATGATTGCCAAAGATAACTAGAATACAGCAGAGAGGCTCGACGAGGGGAGCTGTGCTCTCTGAAAAGTTATTTTCATGGAAAATATTTAAAATCCCTTCACTAATGTGAACATTTGCACTTGGCACACAGAGGCACCTAGTAATAAACTACACGTGTGACAAGACAGATGAGAAGAAAAACAGGAGCGAGAACGAAAAGCAGGTTTCTGCTGTAAGTCTGCGTCCAAATGTTCCACACTCTGATTATCAGGATATTTCAGCTTCCTTAGTGTCTGATTCTGCCTGAATTGCCTGAGCGTTGCAGTGGGTGAAGAGGCGTGAGGCTTCCATGATAAATGATAGCTCAGAGTCCCACACATCATCCTCTGTGTGCCAGCACGTGCAACTGCAAGTAAGTGCACTGTAGGCCCAAACGTTTAGCAGTTTTAGGAAGAGGAAAATAGTTAAGAGCAATCATCCACACTTCACGTCAACGCTACAGGTAGTTTATCTCGCTGTTAAATTAATTCCTGAGGCTAAAGCAACAATGGTGCGATCATTAAGCGCAGCTTAGGAAAATGTCAGAGTGACAAAGAAGACGTGTAATTTGAATGCGCCAGGTTGGTATTTGGACAAAGCTGTTTAAATCCAGTAAAGTACCCAGCACATTTGATTAAAAAATTGGTTGGTTAAATACACTTCTATTAGCGGTTAAATGATTTGCATTTGTTGAGCTTAGGGGCTTTAGAAAAAATAATTTGGGGTGAAGAAGAGGGCTGAATCTCATGTTTTCCTTTTAAGGCAAGCACGGCATGCCCCAGCTGTAGTAGTGTTTCCTTGTAATGTAGCACACTCCCCAACATCTCAGAGTGCCTTATAGCTAAAACAAGCAAAAGCATTTGAAAGAAGAAGTGGCATTGTAATAAAATGTAATGATATCTGCACAATGTAATAACAAGAGAAATAACAAGAACCACCAGGAAGATTTACAGTAGTTCAAGGCACCAGATAGTAATCATGAAACAGAGCTAAAAAAAAAAATGATAATAAAGGCTCAGTAATAGTTTGGTAAATGCAGACAGTTGTGTAGTGGCTCTACAAAATGTTCTACACTGTGTTTCTAAGCCATTCATTCACAAACACTCGCCAATGGCAGTGAGTCACCATGCAAGGCATTGTTCTGCCAACAGGAGCAGTGTGTGGTTCAGTTTCCTGCTCAATAACAGCTCAGCATGTTTAGGGACCACCCCAGCCCTGTGATTACGACCAATTGTTTGATCTTGTACCCAAATTGATGAAAATGTGTCTGTTAGTCATGCGATTATGTGAGATACCATCTAATCTTCTCCCTTCCAAACTTTTTGTGTGAAATTTCACTGGGCATGTAAAATAAGCTATGAATGTGTGACGCAGAATTTGAGGTAGTGAAATTCAAAGTGAAACGAATGCAATACAGCATCCTGTGCTCCCACTGGCTAACACATGTGTCCAGCTAATGGTTGTTTGTGATGGGAAAAATGAAGTTATGATAAGTTACGATTTCTGTCCTCTGCATATGTTGAAGCTGACCAGGGTGCATTTAAAAAAAAAATCTTTATAAATATAGCTATTTATTTCCTTTTTTTAAATTAAATATTGTTTGGACAATTACTAGGAAGGAGCAAACAGTTCTTTAGAGACAAATATGGAATAAAATACAAATGTTTTGATATAAATTACTTTAAGCTGAAGAAGAAAAAACCCTCAATTTTAAATCAGTGTATTCCACATATGCAAGACATGATCTGCAATTAGGGACCATTGGCGGACCATAGAGCTTCAGTAATGAGCTGAGCTGCAGCTGAAGCTGAAAACTGGTGGAAAAGGTATCGGGAAAAGCAAAATCCATACATCTGATGTATAGCCTGTAGAGTGCAATGGGTTGTCTTAATTAGCCTAAAATGGATTATTATAAAATAATAATTAAAAAAAAAACTTATAGTACTTAAAATAATTCCCACAACCTGGACTATGATGTAGAGTGTTGGTCACTGTTAAATCATTTTATCAATTAATAGCGGAAAGACTAAATCCAAGGTCTTGAATACGATCTGATTGGTCCAGCTGCACAGCTCGTAATATTCAGCGCCCCCATATAAACCCGTGCAGACTTGACATCGGTGCAATCTGTCATGCAAGTCAAAAGGATAGTGAGGAGTCCAGTATAGAGAAATTGCTGACAGCCTACTTGTACTAGCCTACATTTGTTCTGGTTTTGCGCAGCAGAAGCTTTTGGAGCGCTATTCTTATGAATTACACACAAAGCAGGAGGCGTTTCTTTACGTTTAGTTGTCTTATCTGTGTTGAGAGGACGATGCCTTTGAGGACCGGACTTTTTCTCCTGATGGTGCTGAATGCATCAGCCTATGAAGTGGATCAAAACGAGTCCTATTCGCCCAGGAGAGCACGCTTTTCTGCCAACAGCCCTTGTAAGTAACACGCTTCTACCATCTGCATATCTCAGAGTGTACTGCTTTTTTTTCTTTCATTCTTTTTTTAACACACCGACTGTACAATGTTCAGCCTAATCTATGTGGAGCACCCCCCACCCACCCCCCTCAATAATTGTTTTGGCCTATGCAGCCTTTTCTGTCTTAACGAGCGCGTTGATTCACGGACGAGGCTGCGGGATTAACGCTGTGGTTTTTGCCGGTGTCCTGCCGGCAACAGATGAGCATGGAGCTTGGTGCTGACACCTGAGAGTGCAGGCTGTGTCATGCTGTTAGTCTCTTTCTCGTTGTTTTGACTGCTGCATAGGTTCCACTATTGAGCACTGTAAAGGATTAAGGAGCTTTCTGTGCACCAAACATATCGTTTCCTGGATAGCGCGGAGCGTTCTGGAGCCTTGAAGTTAGAAGAAGTAGATCACACCATTGCACAGCATTGCATGAAGCGGACAAAGCAAAACTGCTTGTCACTGGGTTGTGGGTTTGGGATGAATAGAATAAATGCAACCTTTTTAGTTGGCGTTTTTTTACGTATAAAGGGAAAGAAAGCCTAAACCATGATCCTTTCTAATAATCACTGTGAAGCATGAATCTGCTTGGCTTCATTCAAATGGAGACTTTTCCTTTTTATCACAAAGATACAGCTCAGTGATAAAAGGCAGTTGGTAAGGGGGATGCTCATTCCCTTCTGCAGGAATTGCTTCATCATCATAAGATTTGTGGTTCACTCTGTATTTTGAGAGCGATCTTGAGTCCCTGATGACAGGCAGATTTAATCTGACTGTGCAGGTCAAATGCAGGGGCCCCAGATTCAAAGGCCGCCAAGTAGGCTTTAGGCTCCTCTGTGACATTTCTATATGGTTATTACAAAGGACTTGAGTCAGGCTGCTTGCCATCTCAGTGGATTCTCACATCAGGAATAAGGAAAGCCTAAGACCACAGATTGGCAGAAAACACAGATTTACACATCCTTTTAGAGCTCTGTCTTGGTGTTAAAATTTAAGTCAGTTGCAGGGATCTTTGTGTGTGTGGTTTTTTTTTTGTTTGTTTGTTTTTTGGCACATAGATCGAAAGACTGACTGCTGCTGCAGCATGGCTGTGTCATAGGTCTGTCATAAAGATGGGGGTTGCTAGTGGGTTAATCACGAAGTGACTGTGGCAGCATTTTCTGAATGTGTAATTCATTATGTAGATGTACATGGGATCATTTCTGGAGGCAGAGTCATCAAAATCAAACTTGACAATTAGTTTGTCTAAAATAATTGAAGACAAAGACTTTGACAGTGTGTGTGCATGTGCGTGCGTGCGTGCGTGCGTGCGTGCGTGCGTGCGTGCGTGCGTGCGTGCGTGTCTTCACTCAAGGGGTGCAAGTGCATGTTTATGTGTGTCTACAGACATGCCAACAATTTTCAGGAAACTCTTTGGTATTTCTGGCGCTGTTCATCCAAGTGCTGCTGAAAAGAACCAAACACTGGAATATGAGCCCCTGCCAAGAGAAAAGTGAAGTGGTGCCAGATAGTGTCTGAGACTCTTTGAGTTGTAAGGTGTCCAATCTTCAGTCAAGTCACTGTTTGCCCTGAGTGACTGTCTGTCTGTCTTTTGTGAAGCACCAAAGTATGAAAATTCTCTTTTGTTTGCTGCTTTTTTTTTTAGTTGAAACCCTGGCAACCCCTCTGTAATGAGCTTAGTGAGTGTGCAATGTTTCCCAGTGAACCCACTGTTGACTCCCCTGCTGATGGTTCATTCTCTGTGCCCACAGCAGATGTGGCACGCTGTCTCAACAGTGCCCTCCAAGTTGGCTGTGGAGCCTTCGCCTGCCTGGAAAATTCAACTTGTGACACAGATGGCATGCATGACATCTGCAAGTCCTTCCTATACAGTGCTGCTAAATTTGACACTCAGGTATATGCTTCAATTCTCTGTTGCTACATGCACGGGAGCCGTGTAGTATTATATGGGCGTAACTGTCGGGACAAGAGTGTGTGACGCACTGCTTTTTTTTTTTGGCTTTTGTTTTACAGGGTAAAGCGTTTGTGAAGGAGAGCCTTAAGTGCATTGCCAATGGCATCACCTCGAAGGCATTCCCAGCCATCCGCCGCTGCTCCGCCTTTCAAAGAATGATATCTGAAGTCCAAGAGGAGTGTTACAGCAAGCTGGATATCTGCACGGTTGCCCGATCAAATCCAGATGCTATTGGCGAAGTGGCACAGCTGCCAAATCACTTTCCCAACAGGTGAGATCTTCCTCTACTGTACATGCTTTCCAAGTTATCTCAAAACTAAGTAGAGGAAAACATATCTGTTAATTTTCAGTGAATAATAGAGAGCAGCTTGTATTTGGCTGTTTTATGCAGCATAACCAGTGACTACACTTGTACTGATTTGCATGCTTTGATTAGCATCAGCTGTGTACATTCTTTCATACAGCAAAAGAAAATCAAACAGGAATGTCAACTTTGGATGCTTTAATTGCTATTGTTGGTGTAATACATATAGAATTGCAGCTTGGGAGTGGATACAAAAGGATAGAAGGGTGGAGCACAAAGCTTAGTAGGCCAGTGACTGGAGCTGGGATGGTTACTCCCATAGAGATGACATCAGACCATCTAGAATGCGTGCATAGAAATGCTAAATTTGAACCATTACAGATTACAGTGGCATGCTTTCTTGCTATGCTGCACATTTTGTCCTTTTTTTTTTTTGCTTTTTAAGCTCCTAAAAAAATCATTCTGTGATGCCTTGTGGTCCAAGGTTTTATGGTAAGCTGCTACAGAGCCTGATGGACTGTGATGAGGACACAGTGGATCGCGTTAGGACCAGCATGGTGTCGCGGCTCGGCCCAGAGATGACCATGCTTATTCAGCTGCTGCAGAACAAGCCCTGCCCATCCACTGCTGTGGCTGCAGCTGCCGCCATCCCAACTGGAGCGGAGAGCCGTGGGAGCTGGCGCTTGTCCATGGGTCCCCATGTGTACAAGATCCAGCCTAATCTGCGAAACAGAGACTCTGCCAGTCATTTTGGCAAAAAGCGCTCTGCCAGTGACAGCTCCTAACTTCCACTCACTCCTCAAAAACACCATGAAAGCTCCTCTATTCCCTAGAGGTGATGAAAATCTATTCCTCTGCTAGACTGGAAGTTACAGAAATCTGCACCTCTAGGGAATGCCGGACCACCCATAGAGTTGATATCAGTTTGATTGTTGTTATATTGTATATCCTACACTTTAGACTCAAAATAATCCCTCTTCCGTAGACTGTTTTCAAATGTGCCCGCTCACAATTAGTGTTGAACATGAGGCTGTTGCATTTGCGCAACGCGGTCCTGTTCGCTCCTCTTATCATCCTTTAACAGAGATTAATTCGTAAGTCTTTTGATGACAAGCACCAAAAAAAAAATGGAGAGAAAAAAATTGAGAAAAAAGTGTTTCATGAATCTAGAGCACAAGCCAGTCAAAAACACAACTTCATAATCCTGATATTTGTTCATGAATAGGAAATCAGTAGTTTGGTTATTATTGGTTTATTTTTAGGAATGGGTAATTATTAGTCAATTTATCTAATATTTCTACAATGAGATCAGTCAAATTGTGAGCATGAGATGTGGCAATGAGTTTCATAACTGTTTTTGACACTATCATAACACTTAAATGTACTGTATACTAAGTTACCAGAGACAGCCATAGCTAGCCCTCTAAACAAGAGCGCTCGTACGGAGTGAGGTCTGTAGAGGTTTCATGCTAACCTTTGAGAGGTTACCTTAAACTGACCAAAAAACTTCAAACTGCCCTGAATGCTATTCATGAAATACCAAAATTGCGTATAGCTATAGCACTTATAATTTTTATTTAATTTTTTTCTGATGGCAGATGTAGCCATGGTCATGTGTTTTAAATCATCCTGCACGTAAGGATTGTTCAGGTCATGGCCAAGTCTATCAGAAAAAAAGTCCTTTTTGCATATCTTGTACCCAGACACTTGCAATGCATAAGACTGTTGAGCTCTATAGTATATAGTATATAGTATGGGACCATGCTTAGTGAGATCTGTGTTCCTGCGGTCGTGCATGTGCAGTAGGTGATGAGCGCGTTCACCGATGAGACTGAGAGCGCCCGTCTTCTCAGACCGATGAGCGTCATTCTCTGAGGTGAATCATGTGACATGCACATTGGCTTCCAGGTCAAGATGGAGAATGACTATTTAAAAAAAAAGCCTTGTTGGAATGATATTTATTTTCCTACTATATTATTTAATTTTTTTATTTTAATGCATTATTGTAGTTTTAATTAATTTACAGATTTAAAAAAAAACAGTTCAGTCATGGCTCCTATTTGAACATGAGCTCTATGCCAAAAAAGAAAAAAAAAAGAAAGAAAAAAAAGTGAGCTGACACTCCGGTGACTGAATGGGACCCATGTCATGACTCTGTGCTGGCCATAGGGGAACAAGGTTGGTCATTCAGGTCAGGTGATCTACTTTATGGAGGTTACACGGGACCACAACAAAACCTTAGCTTAGTTTTCTTGACACAGTTTCTGGTTGTCGGTGCAGCTGCTAGATGCGCACGTTTAGTGCTGGGGAAGTGTGCACATTATTGAATCGAAACCCAGGTAAAGCAAACATCAGCACCGGGGGGGGAGGGGAGCTTCTTGATGGTTCTGCACTTGTTTGCAGTGCTTTTATTTGCATGGAACGGAGTCAATTTCAATCATATTTATTTAGATAAAAAAAACAGATGTATAAATATAAAGAATATATGACAAGTAATCAGAAACATAACCTTTGATTTATGCAGAGTCACATCCCTCACAGCAGAACCTTTGACCAAGGCACTTTTTTGCTGAGATTGCCCTCATCAGTTAGCAATCATCAGTAGATCGGTAGCAAGGAAAAATATAAATATAGACACTCTTTATGTAACAGTGTATTGATTTTGGTTACTTTGGACACTCAGGCTTTAGGTTAGAGTTGCACATTTGTGTATTCATTAAATAATTCTGTCAAAACCATATTTCATAGCATTGAGAGACCATCATAGGACAATCATTCCAAATCTGTGCATCAGTACTAAGAAGGGTCTTTATGCTGGTGTTTGCTTTTATCTGAACCTGGCAGATAGATGGTGGAACTTCAACAGGATAATCTATGGCTTACCTTAGTTTAGAGTGTAAAGCATGTTGAGTAAATGCACACTGAAATTCCAATACAGAGGTTGACCTTGAACCAAGACTGGGTTCAGTTCACTTTAACAGAAGTTCATTTGTAAATTTAGCATTTTGAAACATAAACGTTGCAATTCGGTCATCTTTAAATTGTATTAGTCACGAGTCGTGAGAAGTAATCGCCTTACATTTTACTTCGTCATCGTAAAACGAGCTGGACCCAGTCCTGTTAGGGGAAAAAAAGAAGGTGGATCTATACATTGCGGAGGATTACTAAATGAACCGAGTGGCGCTCAGATCAGAAATAGAGATGTTTTGTTTTTCAGTGTCAGTTTAATAGCTATCTTAAAATTCCAAACTATGCAATAATCACACACAAAGGATTCACAGCAACACAGAAATTGACCTTTTATTTCATTCAGTGCCAGCTGATGCTGTGTGAATAAAGCAGCAGCATGTGTGCTCTCATACTGCTCTCACAGTGTGAAGGCAATGCTCCTCTATAACGCTTTATGATTCTGTGTTTTTACACTCGCATTCCCTTTGTTCTGTGAATCATTTCTTTTTGTGTCATGTGGTGCAAAAGGACAGCTGTTCTGAAGGAATCACTTAGGAAGTAAAGAGCTATAGTCACACTGTAGTATATCCTGGCTTGTATTTTAAGTTAAATATGCACTTTGCATCTTAACCACTATAAAGGGCATTGAAACATTCAGTACATGTGCAACTGAGACATATTTTATTTACGCAGTGAATGGAGATTAAGTCGGAATATTTTGCATCCTGAAGGGTCAGGGCTTCTTCATGTACTATTGATACATATGTCTGTATCTTTGTTGTCCATGGGTAAATCCAAAACCCAACAGCTGCTGCTAAACTGTTACTAGCCTGTTTGATGCTGTCTGGATGCCCCTCCACTGTGGCCGCCGCTCTCATCCGTCAACACACAGTGAGCTCAGCATCAGTCCACATTTACATTTAAACATATTAATGTCTACCCATGTCTTCATATTTATTTTCTATGAACATTCTCCATGTCAAATATATTTGGCAAGGGCAAATTGACTGTTTCCTCACCAAGTAAAATGTATTGGTAATTCTAGAGAATGTACCTGTATACTGAATGTCTCATTCGACAAGGACAGGCCCAAGTTAGACGACCGACGAAGGCGATTAGGGGATTAAAAAAAAGTGAAGAATGGCTTTTGATTTCTTTCTGTTTCAGATTTTAATTCAGGTATAGGGCGCTTAAGGTGGTACTGGAGTATTGTTCAATTGACCCATGGTGAGTTTTGTGAAACTGTTTCTTTCAATGCTAGAGACAAAAATCTCCCTGACTTCTGGCACTTCATGGTACTCTTTCCTCTCAAGACTTGAAATGCATAAATAAATGTTGTTGTGCTTAAACAAAATCGAAATGCTTCAGTGACTAGTAAAGTTTATTTTGTATTCATATATATATATATATATATATATATATATATATATATATATATATATAAATATATATATAAAGACAT
>VOQJ01033364.1:33191-44103 GCA_015052665.1 Apistogramma diplotaenia | reverse complement strand
TTGTGTTGTGCATTCACTGACTCCTCTCTGTGTCTAGTCGCTGAAGAAATCAGAAATTGAACGTGCTTGTTGAACTTACGTACGCTGCCTAACATAGGAGCACATTTAGTGTTCATTTGAGACATTTCAGTTGTGATTCCGAGCCTGTTACAGTACAGATGATTCACAAAGATCTTAACGATTTGCTGCCGGCACATCTGTTTTAATGCTGTTAGCAGGCAGAATGATTGAACACAATATGCTGCATTTCTTCTTCCTTTAATTTTCCTGACAGAACCCTCCCAAGGGGATTAATAAAGTTTCATCGAATCCAATCGAGCTTTATGATTGATTTTTACCATGAACACAAATGTATCTAAAACACATACCTGAATATAAACTTTATGAGCAAAACTACTGGACCACCTACACGTTACACACACAGTCCAGAAGCTGCTCTGTTATTGAAACTCATGCCACAAAAGCCCAGTTTTGATGCTGACGTTAATGCCAGCGGAGGTTTGGAACTCTGCGTTTGGTGAGTCAACATTGCGTGCACCTCAGCACTTTGCGGTCTCATGCTCTGTGACTGAATTTCTGTGGTTTCTGAAGCACTTCCACTTTGCAGTAATGCCACATTATTGAGAAATTTCCAGGAGGGAAGAAATTGACAGCATCAGTGCGGCACTTACATCTAGTCAGCTGTTTTGTGAAAGAATGGGTCGTTCCAGTGTTTGTAAAGGTAGGCTGAGTGGTTAGGTGTTTATACACCTGTATGGCTGGGACCGGAAATTCCTGAATTCATATATCTAGCAACGTTAAATGAAATCTCAGTGGTTATGGAACACTTTTTGACTCTTCTCTGCTCATCCAGGTGGGAGATAATCGCTGTCTGCTGCAGTCACTGAAAGACTCACCCTACTACCGTAACTTCCAGGACAAGGTCAGACCAAAGTCTGGAATCTGTGAATAATCTTTGTTAATAATTTCTGATGTTTGGAAAAAGATCTTTTCCCGTGACCTTTTCTGTATTGCTGTATTGCTGGCACATTTCTTGTTACTTGTGGTTCATTCATATATCAACACCTAATCACTGATGAAGAAACAGTGACAAATGTTAAGAGTATTTACTCCCTGTATATCCAGGTCAGCCTGTGGGAAGTTCGTCTGTCAGACTTGGATGAGCATCTGCTCAGTCTGAATGCCATCCAGAGGCGTTGGGTTTATCTGGAGCCCATTTTTGGGCGAGGAGCATTGCCCCGAGAGGAGGCTCGCTTCAAACGGGTTGATGAAGACTTCAGGTACAGTGTGCGCCGCTCTATATAACAAACTGGGAGCTTTTGCCCATTGGGCACCACAGTGGTAAGCACTGTCACATTAAGGCTTGTTAAACACACACACTGTTACTTTCTGTTCTGTTAATTCTCCATTTATTCAGCAGGTTTTTCTGTAGCTGATAATCAGGTCGGCTTCTCTTTAAACTGTTAAACTGACATTTTCTCCCTGTGTGTCTCAGGTCGATAATGTCAGACATCCAGAGGGACGACAGAGTGGCTTCTCTAAGTTCGAGGGCCGGCATCAGAAGTTCCCTCGTCACCATACTGGATCAGCTGCAGCGCTGCCAAAAGTCCCTCAATGAGTTCCTGGAGGTAAATATGCATGTGCGATAAGAAACCAGTTTCTTTCACGTGGGTTTCAAATATCACAACTACCCAAATGTGGTTTTGCGTGTGCATTGCAGGAGAAGCGCTCCGCCTTCCCGCGGTTCTATTTCATAGGAGATGATGATTTGTTAGAGATTCTTGGGCAGGCAACCAACCCTACTGTCATCCAGTCACACCTCAAAAAGCTCTTTGCAGGTAAGAGAAATGTGTTTTCTTGTGTTCTCTGTTTGGTTGTTGCTGCTGGTCTGTTGTGTTTATTTGCTGTTGCTCTCTCTTCTCCGTGTTTTGCCTCCCTTCTCATATTTACTTGCGTTGCTTGAATCATAGCATTTATATCGGACACTGAAGGTAGTCTGCGTGCATATTTTCCCCGCGCAGGCATCCACAGTGTCACGTTTGATGAGCAGTGCCAGCACATTGTCGCCATGTGTTCTTTGGAGGGAGAAGTTGTGCCTCTCAGAAACCTCGTACGCATTTCCAGCTTTGTGGAGGTAAAGCTGAAGAGTTTTGTGTTGGATATATAAGAAGAAGCTTACACATATAGACATTCTAGTCATTTTAAACCGTTTTTCTTCTTCCTAGGTGTGGTTAAGTGAGCTGTCTGTGGAAATGAAGGAGACCCTGAAGCACTTGTTGTATGAATGTCTGTCAGCAGCAAAGAAAGGAGAGGTGGACCCCTCTCGTTATCCATCACAGGTGCACACTCTTTTATGCACTTGTTTCTTTAGTGTTCTTTAAAGCTTGCACTATTCCGCAGCATTAAGCAATGTTGCTTTTTTTTTTTGGTGTAGATCCTGTGTCTGGCTGAGCAAATCCAGTTCACTGAAGATGTGGAAAAAGCTCTGAAAGAACAAAATTTGCAGCAGTTGGAGTTGGAGCTTAACAGCAAATTAGAAGTCTATACCACAGTGGATACCAGCTCTGATGACACAGGTGAGGGCTGCGTTTGTGGAGAAGAAAAAGTCTGTGTGTCTCATAGAACTGCGTGAAGTTCTGTATTAATATTGTGGACTTTATTTGACTTTGGTTATGTTAATTAAAAACGCTTCTCGAAAGACAAGCTTGGCCCAAGAATTAAAAAAAAAAAACGATAAAGTTGTTTCCACTTCTCCCTTTAGGGGGTCACCACAGCAGATCATCTGCCTCCATCTCACCCTATCCCTAGCAACCCCTCTGCATGTCCTCCTTTGCTTTATCCAGGAACCTTGCCTGCAGTCTTCCTCTTTTCCATTTGCCCGTCAGCTTCAACAGTCACCATCCCAGTGTGTCCACCATCCCTCTTCTCCATGTGTCTAAAACAATCTTAGCTTTGCCTCGCTAAATTTGTCTCCAAACTACTCAGCTCGAGCGGCGCCTCTGATGTACTCGTCTCTAATCCTGTCCATCTTGATCACGCCCAAGAAAAATCTTTGCCTCTTCAACTCTGCCACCTTCAGCTCCGCCTTCTGTTTTTTTTTTGTCTGCACCACCATCCGCCGTACATCACCAGGGCTCACGAGCATCTTGTAACCCTTCCCTTTCACTCTTGCTGCCATCCTTCTGACACTCTTCTCCACTCACTCCACCCTGCTGCATATTTAATTTGGCAAAGACTTTACGTCGGACACACTTCCTGAAACAAGCCCATTTATCTGGGCATGGGTCCGAGAATAGGAATACACTGGCTTGAGGCCCACCGTGGCTGGGTTCTTTTTAATGCTTACTATTTTCTGTTTCAGCAAGTTTGTAAGGCGGATCAACACAAGTTTATCACTTCTGAAAGAACTTTGTGAAGCATTTTTTTTTAAATTGTATGTTTCTGCCTCTATTTGAAGTTGTAAAAATATTTCTGCCTGGAGTCCCATGACCCCTAGTGGCCATTAATCAGTTAACCACTTCTAAGAATCACATGTACAGGTTTCATCCTTAAATGAAGATAGCTAATGATATGGTATGCAAAAATATATATCCATCCTTACATCCATTTCATTCTGCTTGTCTAGTTTAGGGTCACACTGGTTATGAAACTCATCATCATCATCACTCATCAGCCATCATCATCATTATCACTCAGTCATCTAATATTTCACTGAACACCGGCTGGTAAAAGTGATATCTGACATCAGTGTAATACACAGAAAGACGGAGGAAGTTGAGATAAACAGGAACTGTGCAGTGCTTTTTTCCCCCGAAGAGGCTTTTAAATAGGCACGCCTTTGCCCCCCCACTTAAAGTGTGATTTTCTTTTTCCTCTCTTCAGCCCAGTCACTTCTACAGCAGATTTCACTACCTGTTTTTATTTTCATTTCTGACCTCTCTGTGACTGTTCACATGAACGGTTGCTACGTAAAACCTGTAATCGACATCAGATTCGGACCCAAATATCAGGCTGCATTCAAGCTGATGAGAGACTGACACATTAATTCCCAATGAGTATATCGCTCATACTCTCATAAGAGGCCGCAAAAGGGCAGTAGTGCTCTTTAAAGCTGTAGGCAGGTGGATTTAATGACCCCAGGCTGAATATATGGCTACATGACGAGTAACAGCCAACTTTTGCCTCAGAACTCAAATTTACAAGACTTTTAAGATTTAAATACATTTCTTAGTCATTCATGAGATGAGAAGCTTCTCCATAAGACCAACAGCACCATCAAATTCCATATCCCTCCTGTCATTTCTGTTCATGCTTAACTTCACCGACTCAGCAAAATGAGATTTGAGACTGTTTCACTCAGATGTAGAGCTGAGATATTATGTTTACAGCTAATGCGCTTCATTTGGTGAATGTTTTACATGCACAGCTTTTCAGTTTTTATGCCCGTAGCAGTTATTTCCATGACAGCACATTTTAAATTACAGGCTCCTGTGTACATCACCAACACATATGGCAGCATTTCTTACCGATTTCATTAGATAGGATTGACACACTAGCTGCTGAGGTACTGTAATATTGCACATGCTGTTTGTTTTAGCTCTAAAAGCAGGCTCTGCAGTAAGTCCTCGCTCGTGTCAGGATGGTGCCTGGGGAGGTTTTCATTCAGTTTTCCAATGAAAATGACAAACTGTATCAAGTTGGGGAGCTTTAATAGCTGCAAAGTATAAAGGGTGCACATGTTAAATATTAGTTTTATCTTAAATAATATCTTACTCCTGGCTCTTTATAAATCATTTTTGAGATGAAGTCACGGAATATAGCACAGCATCGTGAAAAAGGGTTAAAAAAGGTAAAATCCCTATGTGATGCACTTTCTTTTAACACCAGTGTGTCTCAAGTGGCTGTAAAGTGCTGGTACTGATTAAAGGAGCTAAAGTAATGGCAAGAAAGATAATCGAATTACCCAGTCTGCCTAAAATGTCCATGAGCACCATGGGGAGTGAAGAGTCATTTGTTGGTGAGGCAAGACAAGATGGCATGCATTTGCCAAGGTATTTTGTATGCATCAGCAGTTACGCCCACACTATTGATGCGTACCTGTCAGGTGTGATGCTGGTTTTTCTTCAGACCACTATCGTGTCATCGTGTCCAGTGGATAGTATCATCTGTATGCAAAGATCAAGGCTGAAAACCAGGTGACACTGATTAAAAACAGACATGATAGTTGATTTGCACATCTATTAACCAAATTCATGCATTCATTTGTATTGTTATAGGTAAACAATGCAAACAAAAAATACACATGTAAATAAGACCCAGAAGCGCTAATGTACGGTGCCTTCTCTGAGACTGAGTGTAATGTGAGGTCATGAACTGACGCCCTTCTGAAGCAAAAATCTGAGGCGTCCTGTGCTAAGCAAGAATGTTTCGTCAGATGATTTAATCATTTCCAAAAATACAGATGAACAGCACAGAACTTTGTGGAAATGTGGTAAATTTCTCACTTTGAAGCCGTGCTATATTTAAATAGTTTGTGCTTTGGAAACTCTTGGCCTGGTTGAATCCAGCACTCTGCGCTTACAGGAATGAGGCTCTTTTATGATTATTCATATAACTGTACAGATTCTGTCACCCTAAGATTTGCGCATGTGTCCTTGTACAGAGTCCAGCGTCCTGCAGCTGAAGCTGAAGGCCTTGATCCTGGATATCATCCATAACATCAGTGTGGTGAAGCAACTTAGCCAGGCGGGAGTTACCAGTACTGACGCCTGGGCTTGGAAGAAGCAACTTCGCTTCTACATGGGACCAGACAAATGCTGCCACATCTATATGGTGGATGCACAGTTCAACTATACCTATGAATACCAGGTGTGCTTACAGTGCAGATGTGTGGTGGACGCGGTCCTCTTTTCTGTTTCACAAACTGAACACTCCAAAACACTCCAAAGAGGAGATTATATCTGCTTGCATAGTGTTCATTTTACATCTAGTTGTGCCATCTGTGATTAGTATTGTGTATTTATATCTGTGATAAATGATGCATTTTATAAGTATTGCAAATTCATCATATTCATAGGGAAAATACAGTACTATACATAGCTGTAAATTTGGGTGTTAATGTACAAGAAGCTGTTGGTTGATCGGTGTATTTGAACCTCCTCTTTTACCTTTTGGGGGCGCTGTTTACGCAGGTTTAAGGAGTACTGGTAATACAGTGCTTTGTTGCATCTCCTCTTTGCAGCTCTCTGCAACCACGTCCGGACTCGCTCTTACTTTTCCTCGCCTGCCCATCATTCGTTTTTCATTTCTTTATTTTTCCATTCTTTCAAACTCCGTCGTGCCCCTTCACCCATATCTTGAATGCCGTCTGGCCACTTTCCTGTGCTGTCTTTATCGCTAATTTTCTTCTCTATCTTATCCCTTACTGCCTCCCAGGGGAATGCGGCTAAGCTGGTGCACACTCCACTGACTGATAAATGCTACCTGACTCTGACCCAGGCAATGAAGATGGGGCTTGGGGGGAACCCTTATGGGCCGGCCGGCACAGGGAAGACTGAGTCAGTCAAAGCCCTAGGAGGGCTGTTTGGACGCCAAGTGCTGGTGTTCAACTGTGATGAGGTATATAGAGTCTTCTGTGAAAATGGAGATCAGCATCCAAAAATTTGAATCCAAAATCACATTTTATTAGCCAATATAGTTTTGATCATAGCCTTGAATGGAAAACACATGCAAAATGTAAGCCCATGAAACACATGTGCACACAAGTAGACACACAAACACACTAACCTTTAGACTGGTACACACGCCAACATGCAAAGCATTACTGCTAATTGAATACAAATGACAGGGGCTTTTTTTATTTGGTCTGTTTTCCAGGGTATCGATGTGAAGTCAATGGGACGGATCTTTGTGGGGCTGGTAAAGTGCGGAGCGTGGGGCTGCTTCGACGAGTTTAACCGTTTAGAGGAAGCGGTCCTATCTGCAGTTTCCATGCAGATTCAGGCCATTCAAGACTCTCTCAAACATCACAAGAAGACATGTGATCTGCTGGGGAAGGAGGTCAGAAAAGGGGCTATATCGTCCCCCCCCCACCTTTAAAACACATTGTAATATTAAAAAGAATATGTCCTCCCTTTCTGCATCCTCTAGGTGGAATTGGATCCCAACTCTGGAGTGTTCATCACACTAAACCCAGCAGGAAAAGGCTACGGAGGCAGACAGAAACTTCCAGACAACCTAAAGCAGCTGTTCAGGCCCGTGGCCATGAGCAGGCCAGACAATGAGCTCATTGCTGAAGTCATCCTCTACTCTGAGGGCTTCAAAAATGGAGAAATACTGGGACGCAAACTGGTTGCGATCTTCAACCTGGCAAGGTGCAATGAAGCCATTTTTGGTTTGTGTGGTTCACAAAGTGGTGTTTTTTTTGTGTGTTTCATGCGGTATTATTACATGCACTTGACTGACAGTCGATTGATTTTTGTGGACTGACAACTGCCACCACTGACTGAGGGTGTGTGACGTATGAAAATGTGCCTTTATTTCTTTGCGCAGAGAGTTGTTGACTCCTCAGCAACACTATGACTGGGGTTTGCGTGCTCTGAAGACAGTGCTGAAGGCTTGTGGCAGTCTCCTGCAGCAACAGAGAAGGAGTCACGACAAGGAGAAGAGTAAGATGCCCTCTGGCTGTTTTTTTATTTTATTTTAATATACAATATTACTGTGAGGCATTATTTCTTTACCAATCTTGTGTCATGAAAGTTAGGAGGTGGCACCGGTATAGCTCGCCGGGTTGAGCCGGCAACCTAAATGCCACAAGGGTTTTGATTTTGCCCCGGGTCATTTGCTGCACGTCTTCCCTCTGCTGCTTTCTCCTAATAAAGGAAAAAAAAAAAACTCAAATCAAATTCTTCACTGGGTACAAAGGATCACAACTTGTACAAACATCAGAGATTAGATTTGATACATTTTAATAATATGGAGTCCAAGGATTCGTTATTTACAATTACATGAAATGACGCCTGATTTTACTGACAATTTCCTTCCGTCTGAATCAGCAGCTGCGCTAATGAGTGAAATCATTTGTCGTGGTGAAAACGAAACCTTTACTTACGAGGGAGACGCACGTAATCTGATAAATTGCCGCAAGTCACTCGAGACGACACTGATTAAGATTACCAGTCTGAAAATTACGGGCTGTGTATCTGTTTAGTTTATTCACACATTCTTTACAGATGAGTTATAGTGCTGTGCAATAGCTAATAAAAATCTGCATAAATTGAAACAACATCCAGCATTCGACTTCCTGGCTGTTCCTCTGGTTAGTTCTTTAAAAAAAAATGATTTCTTTAATTTTTGCAGCCAGCTTTTGCACCTACACTTTCGACTAGATAAAGGATTATTATTCTGCAGATTCCTGTGTGTAAGTCTTTGCGTGTTACCTTTGAAAAGTTGAAAAATGAAATTTCCCATCTGGATGCTGAATTTAAACAGAAAGACACATTTCTTAAGGAGTTTTTGGCTTCTGCTCCGGCTAAATAACATTTTGCCCTGGGCTCCTCACGCTCCCCCGAGTGCCCAGCTCCTGTACAGATGGACGATGACACCACCATCCCCTGGTACAGTTCCATAACCACCAGGGCTCCAAAGCTGTTCTGGCTCAAGATCCTTGGGTTAACTTTGGGAGCTAAACCAAAGGCCCTAGCCAGCTTGATGCCCCGTACTGGGCCCACTGAATGACGGCCTGTTATTGATGGCGGGAAACATTATGATGTGCAGTCTTCCCATGTTGCTCCTGAGTTCCAATGTGAAAATGAATTTAACATTTTGGATTTACATGAATTTCATCCACTGGTCTGTCACTCCCTTGGATCCAAAAGATCCATATTGACTCACCACTGACTCCGGGGGTATTTTCACATTATTGTTATCCTTCTCCACAATTGTTACAGATTTTCTTTTGCCATTTGAAATGAATGGAGAAAGTATGACATTATTTCCAAAACCCACCCTACTTTGACAGTTAACTAGTTCAGCATGCTTCAAACTTTACAGGTTCCAAATCCTTGAACTATTCAGGCAACACTCAGTTTGCTGATATCTTTTATGGTTTTTAAACAGTTTAAGTTTGATGACATTTTCTGAAATTTCAATGGTTTTCTATGGCGGGCCTTTGCAGTGGTGACATCATCACCCACTAAAGAACTTGAGCCGTTTTACCTTTCAGTTTTTTTTTCTCTTTCAGCTCGTTTTACTCCCATAAATTTTGGTTTTCTCACAAAATGTATACTTCAAATAGTAGCTATGGCTACAAATGACCTTTTCAAAACTCTGTTTTTATGTAATTTTTGTTTTTTATTTATTTATTTAAATATGTATGTCTCATTAGTTTTAGTTTTTCGTACTTTATTTTTCAGGTGCAAGATTCAAGGTGCAAGAGTAACTATTGTGTAATAAAGCCTCTTCAACTTATATAATTAAAAACAAATGTATTCAACAACCAACTATTCACAAGATGGCATGTGTGTGTAATGTTAAGGACACACATGAACATCATGAGACATCAGCAAGGAGCTACAAAAAGAAAAATCCAATAAACTTAAACCCCTTAAACTCTTATCTCAAAAAGGTGTATCTTAACAATTGCTAGCTTGGTTAGAGATCCACTATTTGGCCTGAATTAGTCTTCTGCACAGGGTCTTTGTGGGGGCTACATAAGCATGTGGATGAGATCTATTATGGCGGTAGGAGGTAGAACAGGTCATCTACTAAAGATGGTGGGATCTGGTTAGGATGCCTCCTGGGTGCCTCCCTTTGGCGGTATTTTGGGTATGCCCAGTAGGGAAGGGACCCCGGGGTAGACTCAGAACCCGCTGGAGAGATTATTTTTCTCATCTGGGAATGCCTCAGGATCCCCCCCAGGTGGAAGTGGAAAGTGAGGCTGGGAAAAATTATGTCTGGAATACACTGCTTAGCCTGCCACCACCGCAACATGACTTCGGATAAGCAAAAGATGATGGACGGATGGATGTTAAAAATATATTATTTAATTATGTTTATTGGAGACCTGATGCCTGTACTGGTGAAGGATCAACTCAACTCAACTCATAAATAAATGTACCTCAAAATCAGAATCAGAATAGCCTTTATTGTCTTTGTGCAGCAATCAGACAACAAAAAGTAATTCAAAAAAATCCACAAGTAAAGCTGTCAAAGTTTGGGCCTCTTCAGTCTTTTTAACTTCTCCATCCACCTCAGAAGTAGATGAAGCTGTAACAGAAATCTCTTTGTGGTTTCTGATAATAAAAAAAAAAAGTGCCAGCTTTTTTTAAGCCTAATTGAAAATGTACTTTTTGGGAGTGCTTAAAATTCTACACTGATAGCAACCTTTGGACCTGAGGGACAGAAAGTTGTAGAGTTGACAAAAAGGATCAGAGGAGTCTGGAGATGCTTATCCTGTACTCAGCAGAGGTGCAATAAAAATGTTTGGCTAATCTGAACCTCTTTGTGTGGATATCTATTGAGTGCAGTTTGGTAGCAAACAAAAGGCTTTATTGTCCATTACGTTCTCTGTGCACATGCTGCACTTGCACTCTAAATACTCCACTACGGACGTACCATGAGCTGACATTTCGCTCAAGCGCTTTCCCTAAAAACCTTTGTCCCCCCCCCTCGAGTTTTTCATGATTCTGGACTTTCGTCCTTTTGCATTCTTTCGTCCCCAAACACTTTGCCACAGTGTTGTTGTTTACCTCTTCAGTATTTCTCCCCCAACTCCTTCGCCCTCTTCTGACCTCTTGTTAGTGCTTTCTTTTTCTGATACCCGACTGTCGATGTTGCACTCATTCGCTGCCCCCCCCCCCCCCCCCCCCCCCCCCCCCCCCCCCCCCTCCTTCCCTTCCTTCCCCCTCCTCCC
>VOQJ01033362.1:9531-19624 GCA_015052665.1 Apistogramma diplotaenia | reverse complement strand
GACGTCGAGCTCACGAGCGCTCAGAGATGAAAGGATTCAGTCTGATTCATGCTGTGCGTGTGTGTGTGTGTGTGTGTGTGTGTGTGTGTGTGTGTGTGTGTGTGTGTGTGTGTGTGTGTGTGCGCGTGCGTGCGTGTTCTCAGGTGGGTTCTCGGAGTTCTCACACCTGTTTCCTGGTCTCTGTGAGGGGAAGTCCACGCTGGTTCCCTCCTGCATCTCTCAGCCCTGCCTGCCCATCACCAACGTCGGGCCGACCCGCATCCTGCCTCACCTGTACCTGGGCTGTCAGAGGGACGTCCTCAGCAAGGTGAGGCAGCCCCTCCCCCAGCGCCACGCCCGTGACACCTGCAGTGCTGGTTTCAGATGGAAATACTGGTTTTATCTGCAGCTTCAGGTTTCTTCTAGCTTAAACACAGTTCAGAGAGCCGCATGTTAAAGCTTCCTGTACATCACGGCGCCGCCACCCTGAGTGTCGTTAGATCGCCGTTAAAACTTGAGGCGCGATGACCTTTGACCCAAACGATGACCATGAAGCCGGCCGGGTACCGACCTCGGCAGGTAAACGTGGAAACGCTGATGCTTCTGAAAGCTGTTTGCATGATGAAGTTATTATTCAGACGGAGGTTATCAGAGCGTCTTCAGGTTCTTGTAAGTGAGGCGACCTCAGAGTCACAGATGGATCTGGATATGTGTGGTGTCACACGGGCGTCGTGACAGGATGCGAAGCCGCCTCCTTAAACCAGACCAGTGAGTCCGAACGGCTCCGACTGCGGCAGTTGAAGCTTTGTGGCTGGTAGGAAACATCCGGCTTTGGTGCTTTAGCTTTGCTTTGTTTCCTTTTTGGATCCTTGGTGCTTTCAGCTGATGCTCAGGAAGCTGCATCAGTCCTGGTGCTGATTCTGATCCACCCAGAACTGCAGGTCATCAGTGTGAGCCTCGGGCCTGTAATCGGTGCCGGCTGCGTTGATCCAAACCTCTGTGTGTTTTGCAGGATCTGATGCAGCAGAACGACATCGCCTACGTTCTGAACGCCAGCAACACCTGCCCCAAACCAGACTTCGTCCCAGAGACGCACTTCCTCAGAGTCCCCGTCAACGACTCCTTCTGCGAGAAGATCCTGCCGTGGTTGGACCGATCGGTGGAGTTCATAGGTCGGCAGCCTTCGCCCACCTCTCTGTGATTCGATGAAGCCGATCCTCTCAGCTCAGTCTGAACTCTGCTGTGTTTCAGAAAAGGCCAAAGCCTCCAACTCCCGAGTCCTGGTCCACTGCCTGGCTGGGATCTCCCGCTCGGCCACCATCGCCATCGCCTACATCATGAAGAGGATGGACATGTCGCTGGATGAGGCGTACAGGTGAGAACAGCTGGCTGTGCGGTCATAAAACATAACCGGCTGCAGCCTTAACCTTCTTGTTGGTGACCGAATGGCCCTCGATGTTTCTCTTTCTCGCTCAGGTTCGTGAAGGAGAAGCGGCCGACCATCTCGCCGAACTTCAACTTCCTGGGTCAGCTGCTGGATTTTGAGAAGAAGATAAAAAGTCCTCCTGAGACCAAGCTGAAGGCCCTCCATTCTCTGGACTCCAGTGGCGAGGCGTCCGCCCAGCCCGAGGTGCCGGCGCCCGGCGGGGCCCTGCTGGACCCTCTCACCCTGCCGTGCGTTTTAGCCGACGCCCCCGAGGAGCGCCTGCTGGCTCAGGCTCTGAGCAGCCTGCAGCTCGCCGACGGCCCTGAGGACAGCACCCGGCTGAAGCGCTCCTTCTCTCTGGACATCAAGTCGTACGGAGAGGCCGGCGGGAGCGCCGCCCACAGAGTGTTCGTGCCTCACAGCGGGTCAGCGGACGCCGGGGACTTTTACAAGCCGTCATCCTTTAAGGAGACGACCAGCAAACCCTGTCAGTTCTCCCCAGTGGAGGAGGTGTCGGAGCAGTCCACGCCGGAGCAGAGCCCCGATAAGGAGGAGGCGGACAGCCCGCAGCGACCGGTGCCGCCAGCCTCCAACGGATTCACCAAACCTCCGCCTGCCGCTCCAGCCACCTGCCCCCACCCGCTGCACCGGAGCGGCAGTATGGAGGAGAACGCCACCAGCTTCCTGTTCGGCCTCTCCCGCAGCCAGCAGCACCTCGCCAAAGCCGGCGGCAGCACGGCCCTGAAAGGCTGGCACTCCGACATCCTGCTGGGCCCCGTCACCGTCTCCACCTCCTCTCTGGCCGGGGGTTGGTACCTCTCCTCGGAGTCCACGCGTTTCTACTCCACGTCGGCCATGCTGAGCGGTGGCGGCAGCTTCGCGGCTTACAGCTGCAGCCACGGGCTGGAGGCGGTACGGCGACGGCAGCGGACGTGCGACCGCGGCGACTCGAGGAGGAGCTGGCATGAAGAGAGCAGCTTCGAGAAGCAGCTGAAGCGGCGCAGCTGCCAGATGGAGTTTGGCGATGGGATGACGGACAGCCGCTCCAGAGAGGAAATGGGGACCGCGGGGAGTCAGTCGAGTTTCTCGGGCAGCATGGAGGTCATCGAGGTGTCATGAGGCGGAGTTCACACGCCATCAGGAGGGCGCCGAAGCTGCTGCGGCTTCCAGCTGCTCGAGGAAAACACACATCAGCGGCGCCACGGTGCGTCACATCTGCCGACGTGCAACGGTACAGAGACGGGAACATTCGCCCAGACGAGTCTGAGAGGGAGGAGCCTCTCACCACCCCGCAGCCATCTTGGTAACACCTCCGGGCAGTTAGCTTTAATCATTGGTCTCCTCGTGACCCGGCGGGCCTGACTGGATCCTGTGGGCCACCGTATGTTTGTCTGCTCTCTGATGGTGATGCGTCACAAACTGCCCAAAGTGCCTTCAACTGTTTCCAGGTGGCTGCTGAGCGGTGAAGGAGTCTGTGATGATGCTCCTGGGTTGACCTTCATGTGACCTCTGACCCTGACTGATCCTGGTACGTGTGCAGGAAGGAGTGGTGAACTCGTTTTTAGGCTCTGATTGGTCGCTCGCTGCTCCCTGAGGGACTCGCACCTCAAAGGCAGAAACTATCATTTTAATCAAGTTGTGATTGAAACTGTCGCTGTAGTAATCGATAAGACCACCAGGGGGCTGTGGGACGACCTTTGATAGACAGTGATGGTTCATGGGAAATGAATGAGCATTGATGACGTGTTGGAGTCGCTGATGTGTGTTGCCGCTGTGACTTTGTGAAGACTTGGAGCCTTCTGATCAACCTGATCAATCTGATCAATGACAGGAAGTGAAACAAATCTGCCGATCCTCTCGGGGGGGGGGACTTGAAGAGGAGATGGCAGGTAAACACTCAGGTGTCCTCTGAGGCCAATCAGAGGGGATTCATGGCCTCACGTGGACGGACGGCAGGTCATGTGATCACATGTATTCACAGGTAATCTTGCACTACTGTGGAGGTTTGATTCAAAGTGTATGAAAATAAAAACAACTTTCCAAACCGTTTCTGCTGCTGTGAGTTTGTGTGCTGCACCTTTAAGCTCACTCAGCTTCCTGTCACCTGACGCCATGTGGAAGACCTGTCCAGGTGTACCTGCCTCTCACCCCACAGCAGCAGGACAGATGTTTTTATTTGGTTATTTTTGACGTTTGACAACATAACCGGAAGCACAGCTCCAGAGAAACGTCGTCATTCCCGTCAGCTCCGGCTCCGCCCTCAGTTTGTCCACAGAAGGAAAACTGCAGGGAGCAGAGGAGGGAAGTCCCAGCATGTGTTCCTGTCCAGTTAACACAACAAGTTAACACAATGCTCCACACAAGTAATTAATTCATTTTTCTGTTATTTTCTCACATTTTAATGAGCAGAAACGTTTCTGCTCGTTTTTTCACATATCAGTTGTCTGAGTATAATAACCTGCAGCGTTCATCATGTTCAGTGCTGCACAGTATTTTTATATATTCCATATGTGTGTGGTGTTCCTGTGGTGGGCAGGAAGCGGCTCCACGGTCTCTTTACTCTGTATAAGGTCATAGACAGGAAGCGCCTTGTGTGGTCATTTCAGATGTCCCACCTACTTCCTGCTCAAACCATCTGACTGTGAGATTCAGCCAATCAGAGGAAAGCTGTCCTGATGGGTGAAGAGCGCAAACAGCCTGTTTCAGACAGGAGGAACTGAGAGACCCGGGCTACAACCTCCTTCACACCATGGAGAACGATGACAGGAAGACTCTGCTGATGGAGGTCAAAGGTCGCTGAGGAGCCGAGGTCTCAGATGGTTGAAACTGGTTGCAGACTGTGACAAACACGTGTGTGTGAGCTGAGGACCGTGTGTGTGACAGAAAGCATGAAGGTGCTGCACACGACCAGCAGGTGGCAGCAGGAACCATCTCCCACGTCACACAGGAGCAGAGAAACACGCAGGACGGAGCTTCTCTCTAAACTGGACACTCGTGTCCTGCCCCACTCTGACCTCAGGGTGCTGCAGGTGTACAGTGATGCACATGTCATGTGTGTAAACTGTCCGGTGTTGTTTCAGTATTATTTCGGTGGTCTGATGGTTTGCGGGTAGAATCTGTTACAGCGGGTCTGGATGCTCCTGTACTGCCTTCCTGAGCTGAGTCGGCGGATCCCGGAGGATCCCGGCGGATCCCGGCGGATCCCGGCGGGCAGGAGGCTCTTCGGTGCTCAGTGAGCTCCAGCAGCGCCCGAACTCGTCTTCGCTCCAACGTGATTTTCTTTTAATCTCTCATTAAATAATTTCCGTGAGAAAAACTGAGATCGTCTCCGATGTTTTCCTGATTTCAGAACTTCTGATTGTTTCTGAGGATTCTGGCTTCAGTCCAGGTGAATGTACTCGGATACTTTTACCTGTACCTGAGTACTTGTACTGCGGTATTTTACTGCAGACAGGCGCTTCCTCCTGTTGCTGAGCGTGCCCTTCTCCAGCAGGGGGCGCCCTCGCTGCCTGACATCCTGGGTTTGTCCCTGAGCGCTGACTGGAAGGCAGCTGAACAGGTTACACTTCTTCTTCCATCTTTGCTTTAATGTTCTTCAAACATCTCGAAGCTTCTGTGAGCATCTGATTACAGATGAACTGATCAAAAAGCTGATTTATTGGGACATGTACAGATCAAAAATCAATATTTACTAATATTCTAATATACTAATACTCAAAACTAATAATTATCATTTATGGTAAAACCGGCGATAATCAGAACAGGACCCATCGATCGATCGACTGACAGTTTAAAGGTGTTTGAGTTTGAATTTTCCCGGCCTGAGCTCTGCCGAGGCTCATTCCCAGACTTCTCCACTAACACCTGGAGGTTTGTTCTTCTTCTCTTTCTATTTGCAGCTCAGGAGGCAGAGCAGCTCAGGTTGGTGGTTCACTTCCTGGCTGCTCATGATGGAGGGAGGATTCCTGATCAAAGATCCAGAAAGCCGAACTCACTCCTGTGGAGGCGGAGCCAGTGACCCGCAGCCAACACCTGGATCACAGGCAGTTCTACATTTACGCCCTGGTTAACCCAGTTAATTACATGAAGGTATGTGGGTCCATGTTCGCTTTAGGAAGGAAATACGTGCGCCCTCAGATAGGTTGGCCCTGGGCAGTCGCCCACGTTGCCCATAGCAACAACCGGCCCTCACCAGGGCACAGGTGAAGCTGAGCGTGTGACAGCAGTGGGAGGAGTTTAGTATTTTATATGAATGTGTAGGCAGTAAAAGGAGACACGAACAGGTATGTAGAGTCGCAGCGTTATTGGTGGTAACTTCACAACAATCACAGGACTCAACAAAGAATTCCTGAACGAATCATGGAAGAGTCAAGCCTCTTAAGCTCAGGCCCCTTCCCGCCCCAACTACTCACTTTTCCCGTCTCCTCCTTTCACAATAAGAGCTCAGGGCATTCTGGTGTGAACTGTATATATGTGTCCACCACAAATGTAACAAATATTTGTGCTCATTTATTTCGCCTCTTCTACGTTCTGCACAGAAAACATCACCTCATCGTTTCCTTGTTTAATCATGGCAGGTTTATTGCCGTGGAGGGGGCGTGGTCACCGAGCCTGTCAGTCCCGGTTCAGGGCGCGCTCCACCCTTCGGGCCCGCTGCCCTTAAAGCGGATCCGGAGTCAGCCGCAGCTGTAATCGCGTCCCGGAGCCGCAGAAGCTCCCGCAGGCGAGCAGGAGCGCAGCTTGTCGGACACGGAGCGCAGGCAGGAGCCGGTGACCGCCCGGAGCCGTCAGCGGGGACTGAGCCATGTTGTTCTAACGTCGCCGGGATCATTGGCGAAGCCGCGCCTGCAGGTGAGTCTCACTTGGTTCGCTAACGGAGCTGCGAAATCCGCTTTTCCCGGTGCGAAGCCGCCTCGAGCCTCCACACCAGACTCCACCGGGAAAATCACGCGCGCTGACGCTGCGGCTGCTCACGCGCACATGCAGCCCGGGCTCCCGGTCACCTGGAGCTGCAGGGTCGGAGGCTGCGTTCGGCTCCACTCAGACACACAGACACGTCCCGAGCTCCGTGTAATTCAAACTTTCCACGGTCCTCCTGTTGCTGCTGGTGTTTCTGAAGAAAATGAACGAAAAACCAACGGTTTGTTTCCGTGCCGGGCTGTGACCGGGCTGTGACCGGGCTGTGGGCTGCGGCCGCCGGAATGACCGGAACCTTAGGGCCCAGCCTCCCGCTCCGCATGTACAGCCCGCACCTTGGTTTGTTCTGGCCCGAGTCCAGGCGGCCCTTAAATCAACACAATCGTAAACGGAGTTTGGCACGCAGTGTGTTTATGAAGGAGAATGAAGGTGAAGGGCAGCTCCTCCCTCCGCTCTGTGGCACTTTCTCGAATAAAAACACCTGAGTGTCCGCGGACAGGTGTGTGAGGCAGCCCCCGGCGGCAGGCGTCCTCCCCGGCTGCGTGTCCGAGGCTGCCCGGAGCTCCTGTTGTTTGGCTCGGCCTGAATGCAGCGCGGTTGCCGGGACGCCAGAGCCGGGATTACGGGCAGGTCTCCCGGTGCTTCTGTCTGTCTGCGGTGTTTTCCTGTCATGCAGATGCAGTGAGACAGGTAAAGGGTTAACGGCAGAGCTCATTAGCTCCGCTGCTGTGACCTCTGCAGGTAATTGGTGCAGGAGCAGAGGTCTCAGGTGAGGTTACCTGGTCAGTGTGCTGCAGAGACTCAGACACGTGATGTTTGTCACCAAATCGTCACTCAGGTGCTCAGAACAGCTCGTTTACCTGTTTAGAGATGCAGACCTGCAGTGTGTGTGTGTGTGTGTGTTAAAGTCAGACTGTTCCTCTGCAGGGATGTCTGATGATGCAGGTCAAAGGTCAGCGGGCTCTTAAGAAGCCGCCCTCGCTGAAGCTGAACAGACCTTTGAGCCGGTTGTGTAACGAGCTGTTTTCTGCTGCTCCGTCCCTTTTGTGCGTTTCCTGTTGGTCCGACAGGAGGCTTAAAGGCTGGTCCTGGATCTGCCGCCTGCGTGGGAAACGGCCTCAGCTGCGGCCTCCTGAGAGCTTCGAGCTATTTCGGGATGTTTCCCAGCCCTCGGCCGCTCTGCTGGACCTCTTTTTGTGTTCTGCTTTTATTTTTTGGAGAGATGTGAGTGAAACGAGGTGTGGAAGGTGGAGCTGCAGGTGGAGCTGCAGGTGGAGCTGCAGGTGGAGCTGCAGGTGGATGGATGGCAGCAGCGATGCTGCTCTTTGTGTGTCGTTGTGGTCACATGACGTCTTTGAGGTTTTCTTTGTGCACTTTAAATCTTTGTTGTCGTCCTTTGTCGGTCCTTCTGCCGCTGCCTCTGTCTGGTGTTGGTGTGGGTGCTGCAGGTTGGGCTGAAGGCCACACCTGTGCTGATACAGGTGAAGGTCAAGTGCTGCTTCTCTTACTCTGAATCTCTGAGACTTTCCCATCAACAGAAGGTCCCCAAATGAAACCTCGTTTCCTTCCTTATTTTCTGTGTGAGATCAAAGTGAAAAGTCCCGTCCCGCCCTCTGGTGTCTCCTGGGAACTTACCCTGTTTGTGTGTCGTGTGGTTGCTATGGCAACTGGGTGATGTAACTGTACCTGCCAGGTGTTGCTGCTGGAGGAGCCCCGTGCAGGATTATGGCACTGAAACCGGAAACTGGTGGCGGTCAGGAGTCGAGTTTCTGGCTGAGGGCGTCGACACACCTGCTTCACCTGAGACTCACCTGCATGTGAGAGGCGGCGGCAGCTGCGACAGTGTTTGTCAGGAGCAGAAACGTCAGGAAGAAGTCGGAGCTGAGCGCAGAGGAGATGAACCTGATCTTTCTGGCTCAAACCGTCCCTCCATCCTCCACACCTGCACTCACCCTCTGCGTGTGCGGACACCTGTCGGAGGCTCGCGGGATTTATTGAGGAGCCATGTGACATCATCATCACCTGGAGGCCGGTGTTGGGTTTCTATGATACTGATATGATCAGGACACATCCTGTTTATGAGGCAATACAACTGACTGTGTCTCAGTGACTGTGTCCGAGTCCTGGATCCAGGTTCTCGTCTCCTCTGAAGCTCAAACTTCTGATGAGAGGAATCGATCAGAGTCCAGATGATCTGCGATCAATCTCTGAAGATTCAGCAGCATTTCAGGGTCAGTCAGTCAGAGGCTCTGATCGATCAGCTGCAGCAGATCAATAAGTAATCAGTGACACTTGAAGTAAATCATCTTTATTCATAAAGCAGCTGCATAACAGGAGAGAACGTTATGAGGACTGCAGATCAGACTTGATGGATCCTGGGGGTGAGGTGGGCGTGGCCTGTGCCGATCAGACTTGCTTCCACACGGTGGCGTCGAGCTCATCGAGTTTAAACTTTGGGTGGGTCAAAAATCTGAGAAATGATTCAGCTGGAAAACACATCAAACTCACCTGGAGGTTTCCTGTCAGGTGGGCTGCACGGGGGGGGGCGGCTGCACGGGGGGGCGCCGCTCATCCTTAGCTGCTCTGTCATGAGAGAAAACCTGAGCAGCAGGTTCAGCATGCGCAGGCCTCCTTTGGGTCAGACCTCAGGCCTACAGACTGGCTGTTCAGGAGTCTGCAACTGGTTGGAAGCGGGTTGCTGGAGGTATCGGTGCTGCACCAAAGTGTTCTGGTCATTCGCAGACCCGTGAAGACCTCCAGAGCAGTCACAAGCAGGTTTTTGGTGCAGCATCAACCTCTTTGCAACCAGTTTCACTCAGCAGCTTCGAGCTGCTCAGTTCAGACATGAGTTTGCTGTCACCTGGGCTTTCTGCTTCAGGCTCTGAGCATGCTCAGAGGTGCTGGTGTCATGTGACCTGGCTCAGTCTCCTCCTCTGATTGGTGTGCTATCAGCTGTAAAATGACAGCAGGCTGCTTGGTTCTGATCAGGAGCTTTAGCATTTCCACTGCCACCTGTCAACTGGCCCTGAGCCCCGCCCCCTCACCGCTCCCCCACCTGTCCGTCATTAGTCATTAGAGGCTTTATGTGGTCAATCCTGGAGACGACAGCAAGCTGCTGCAGCGAATCCCAGAGCTGCACGGAGACCTGGATCCTCGCTAATCCATCACACATGGTGCTGCGAGTCAGAGCGGCTTTACTTTCAGCCGTCTGCAGCTTCATCCTCACGCACTCTGCTCACCTGAGGACATTGCAGACAGGTAGGCCCTTGGTTTGTTCCTGAGGCTCTGAGAGGACTTTAGAGTCGGTCTGTAGACGTCTGTCTGGATTTGATCCTTTCGAAACATCCAGGAAATCATTGTCAGTAGTCTGTGTGGCAGAGCAGGGTCTGTTCATGTCCAGCTCCACATTTCTATTCTTGGACTCTACTGAAGGAGCCTCAGTCCATCTCTGTCTGAGCTCTTTTAGCTCCTCCCCCCAAGACTACTTTCCTCTGATTGGCTGCTGCTCACGAACAGAAGGTTTGACCAGCAGATTTGTGGAGCTCAGCATCCAGGACCTGAACATCAGCAGCAGCTGAATGTTCCAGGCCTGCTTCAGCACCTGGCCAGATGTTTGTGTTGGACCCGCCCACTTTGTGTTGGACCCGCCCACTTTGTGTTGGACCCGCCCACTCTGTGTTGCTTAGTTAAACTTTGTTAGCTTTGAGGCGATGCTGCAGGCACTAAAATGGACGTCACCAGACTGAATGTGAGCAGTTCAGACGTGTGTGT
>VOQJ01033361.1:32067-43037 GCA_015052665.1 Apistogramma diplotaenia | reverse complement strand
TCACTTCCATAGTTACAGGCGTATAAAACCAAGCACCTAGTCATGCAGAGTGCTTCTACAAACATTTGTGAAAGAATGGGTCGCTCTCAGGAGCTCGGTGAATTCCAGTGTCGTGCCGTGATAGGATGACACCTGTGCAACAAGTGAAATTTCTTTGCTACAAAATATTCCACAGTCAGCGACAACTCCTCCACAAAATGGTAGGCAATGGAACATGACGGAGCTGCGTCAGTGTAGAGGTCGCCAACTTTCTGTAGAGTCAATCACTACTATTACATTATACAGACCTCCAAACTTCATGTGGCCTTCAGATTAGTTCAAGAACTGTGCATAGAAAGCTTCATTGAGTGGGTTTCCATGGCAGAGCAGCTGTATCCAAGCCTCACATCACCTAGCACAATGCACAGTGTTGAATGCAGTGGTATAAAGCACACCACCACTGGACTCTAGAGCAGTGGAGACGAGTTCTCTGGAGTGATGAATCACGCTTCTCCGTCTGGCAGTCTGATGGATAAGTCTGGGTTTGGTGGTTGCCACACGAAAGGTGCTTGTCTGACCGCATTGTGCCAAGTGTAAAGTTTGATGGAGGGATTGATTATGGTGTGGGGTTGTTTTTCAGGAGTTGGGCTCGCCCCATTATTTTGAGTGAAAGGAACTCTTAATGCTTCAACATACCAAGACATTTTGGGACAATTTCATGCTCCCAACTTTGTGGGAACAGTTTGGTGATGGCTCCTGCCTGTTCCAACATGACTATTCACCAGTGCACAAAGCAGGTCCATAAAGACATGGATGAGGGAGCTTGGTAGGGAGAACCTTGACTGGCATGCAGAGTTTTGACCTCAACCCGATAGCGCACTTTGGGGATGAATTGGAGTGGAGACTGGGAGCCAGATCTTCTCATCCTAGATCAGTGTCTGACCTCAAGTGTGCTTCTGGAAGAAAGGCCAGAAATCTCCATAAATAGAATCCGAAACCTTGTGGAAAGACTTCCCAGAAGAGCTGAAGCTGTTATATCTGCAAAGGGTGAACATAGCCAATACTTTGGGCAATAATAGTGTATGTCATCAAAGCAAACAGAAATGGTAATCCATTTTCCATGTTTTGGAGAAGAGACACCTACTTTGCTTCTTACTTGCCCTTCTCTCTTCATTTAAACCTGGGAGAAATCATAACACTTGTTCTGACTAAGTGGACTGTAACCATAGTTTTTAAGCATTTTTACAAATCCTCCTCTCCTTCACCAACTCTAATATCTGTCAAATCGCTGTGACTCTTCAGTATTCGCTGTAAAAATGGAATGAACCATCTGAGAGACAGGGTTCCCCACATGGCAGATGGACTGTGCCAGTATGCACACCAGTACAACAACAAGGTCCTCATTTGCAAGGTATGAAGGGAACACAACAGTTTTTGTGATCTGGTATGCATGCTGTTGTTTACATGTATGTTATGTTGCATCTCCAGAGGTGCTATGAAGCAGGCAGAGAAGTGATTGTTGTGCCCAAAACATCAGCTTCCACTGACAATCCCTGGTTTGGGCTGGCCAAATACGCCTGGTCCGGGTAGGAAAATGCAAATACACACTTAAATTCACACTGTTCTCTTTGCCTTTCAGCTAATAATCTCACTTCCACCGTCTGATGCAATTTTTTTCTCTCCAACCTCTGTCAGATATGTGTTGGAGTGTGCTAGCTGTGGGGTAATCTACCGCAGCAGACAGTACTGGATGGGAAATCAAGACCCAGAGAGCGGTGTGGTGCGATCTGAGGTCAAGCACGTCTGGGAGGATGTGAGTACAAGAGCATCCTTCCCCCCCTTTTTTAAAAATAGTTTTAGCATTTATATTTAATAATATTTATTTAAAAAAATAAGAATTGTGGAGAGTGAAAAATGGCACTTGTTGGTTATGTTACATATACAGTCTTTGTAAAATAAGCGTGCAATACTCAAATACTGTTTTGGATTTTCGTTGCATGTCGTAGTCGTTGTCCTGTTGCAAAGTACTTCACTGTGATATTTATTTGTCTTAAAGCACTGGCCTAGGGGAAAATAATTAATTATTAAATTAATTTGGGTCCTGCCATCCATGTGGATGTTACTTTAACACATACCGCCTACCTAACCATTGTTGCAGCCCAAGTACACTCTCTCATGGAAACTATTCCCTCATGGCTGTGGCCTCTTTCAGTAGGATAATGTGTCCTGCCACAAAGCAAAAATGGTTTAGGAATGGTTTGAAAATGACAACAATGGCTTCAAGGTGTTGACTTGATCTCCGAGTTCAATCAAATCAAGTATCTGTGGTATGTGCTGGACAAACAAGTCCGATCCAATGGAGGCCCCATTTAACAACTTACAGGACTTAAAGGATCGGTTGCTAGCATCTTGGTGCAGATACCACAGCACACCTTCAAGGGTCTAGTGGAGTCCATGCCTCAATGGGTTGCAGCAAAAGGAGACCAACACAATATTAGGGAGGTGGTCATAATGGTGTGCTTGATTATGGATGTGCACACAGTGGGGGAAACAATTGTTTGACCTCCTGATGAAGTTGTAAGTTTACTCACTTATTATCGTAGTTTCGACCCAGCCAGAATTCCTGCTCCCACAGATTGGCTGTCTGCCCATGTGGGACACAGATTACAATCAGTCAATTACAGATACTACTGAGCTCAATTTGTAATGTGTATAAAGCAGACCCATCCACAGAATTAGTTTCTTCCATTCCAAACTCTGCATCAGTATTCGCAAGACCAAAGAGCTGTCAAAAGATGCAAGATCTTGTCTCATGGGGTGAGGATGATCATGAAAAATGTGGCGGATCAGCCCAAAACTACACGGGAGGAGCTTGTTAATGACCTGAAGGCAGCTGGGACCACAATCACCAAGAACACCATTGGTGGCACACTAATGTAATGGATTGAAATCACATATAGGCCAGTCTTAAGTTTGCCAATGAACATTTATAGAGTCAGAGAAGTCTTGGGAGAACCTGCTGTGGTCAGATTAAACAAAAACCGAGCTCTTATACATATTTCAGGGTAGCTTCAGCAATAATAACATAGTAAATGTTAATAGATTTATTTTTAGTACAAAACTTTCTGCATAAATGGTAACTAAACCTTTAAGATGTAGTGGAGTGCACTCTGTGCTATCAGATTCACATTAGATTCATCCCTGCTCGCTGCAGATATGTCTGCCATACAAAGCAGCAAGTCAGTCTTCAGCAAGCTGCCTGAATGACACATCGTTTCAGACTAATTTGACAGTTCATCTGCATATGTTATTTTAACTTCTGTAGCTTTAGTGCAGCTTTTCACTTGTTCTTGTTGATAAGGTGGTTTGATGAACGACTCCCACCCAGGAAAGGTTTTAAAGGGGATTTTAAGTGGCCCTGAAGTGCAAACCACAACATTAACCAAGCACAACTACAAATCACAAAACACAACGACATTAACAAACCGGAAGAGGTATGTCCCAGTGGAAAAACTTGGGAAATCGCTGATTGGACGCCGTCGTTTTTGAAGCCCCCGCTGGCTTTTCCCCGCTGAGTGGAAATGAAACACAGATATAAGTCACTCAGATGATCTCTGACAGCTGATGTTTAGTTTATTTTAGTGTTTCATTTGTTCCTGAGCAAATTGGAGCTGAGAGGACAATGGCAACTGTACAGTCCAGTTACTTTTAAACGAGTTTTCAGCGTACGCATACTAACTGAAACGTCATGGTTATTCCCAAGCATGTCCAGTATCACCTCGTATGCATGTCCTGACTCAAAATATTTGTGGATAGCGGTAGCTACTCCTGGATCACCAGTAATATTCACGTTTCTTTCACGCTAAAGCTTTTAAAGCTCCCATCATACTTTTGTCTTCCCTCAGTCCGACGCTTTCCTGACCAGCCACCAAAATGCTGCCCAGAGGGTCTTGGATGGGATGAACTATGTGATTCAGTCAGTGTCAGAGTACGGCACTGGCCCCACCAAAGCTGTCACTTCCTGGATCACTGACCAGGTGGCACCTCCATACTGGAGACCTAATACGGAGATCACTGTGAGTATGAACAGCTAATGCTTAGACACAGTGGAAGACATTAGAACAACTACAGCAATTATAAGTTGATGAATCTTTGATAATCCTCAATGACTTGCTCCTTTCGGTGCGTGCGGTAGTAATGTTATTTCTGCCATCATCATATACCCCGTCCTCCTGCCCCTCAGGCCTGTCATGGGTGTCAGAAGGAGTTCAAGGAGGCAGACAGGAAGCATCACTGTCGATCATGTGGGGAGGGTTTCTGCCATCCTTGTTCCAGCCACAGGATGCCGGTGCCAGAGAGGGGCTGGGGCAGCAGCCCCGTCAGGGTGTGTGAGGCCTGCTACCGCCAAGGAGGGCCTTCTGACACCAACAGCCAGGGTAAGACTGACACCAGCTGACAGTTAAGCTGCTCGACAAACAGCAGGTCTAAACCTAGAGTTAAGTTAGATAAATGTCTTTAAGTCTTTTAGTCGCTAAGCACTTAATTACAGGTGAACACACATTTACATGTAGTCACATCTGTGTATATTTGGTCTGCACTCTGTATGCTTCAAACAGTGAGAGATGGTGTGTTTTCATGCACTGGAGGCTGATTATCGCAGCTTGTTATCGTTTCTTTTGTGTTTCGATTTCTTTGTTTCTCACCCACACCTTATTTGTTTAGTGTGTAAGGTGGAACCTCGTGGACTAATAGCTCGCAGGGTGACCGAGGTGGCACAGTCGACCCTGGACATGGTCACTACAGCCGTGGACTATCCGCTCTGTGAGTGCTGCTGCTTTTTTATTGTTACACATTTCTGCTGGTGCTCTGCAGCTTGTTTTATATGATCACTCAATAAAAGGGCCATTCGCCAGTCAGGGTTTGTTGTTGAAGGTGACTCTAATTCAAGATTCTTTGTCATTTCTGCAGTTGCAAAATGGTGTTTAACCTGGAATGAAGCAAATAAGAGTTAAAAACATTCTAACTAATCTATAAATATACTAAGATATACGTGCAGCAAAAGTGTTGAAGTGTATTTGCTGTACTGTGCAATTAAGATTGTGCGCATGTTCAAAGAAAGTCCATGGTCACAGTTTTAGTTCTTTCACAGTCTGTGGGGAAGAAGCTGTTGACAGTGTTTGTGACCACTCCAGTACTCCAGGGATGTTGTCAGGCCCTGCAGCTTTCCGTGGCTTAAGACTAGCAATGATCTTCTTCTGGTTGCCGGTTGAAGGTGGGAGTCTCTGTGTCTGGGTGGTGTTGCTTGCCCCAAACCAAGCAAAGAAGCAGTTGAGTACATCAGCCGGGGTGGGGTGGGACGAGGTTTGTAATCATTCAGAGTGGAAACCTTGCCACAGGCACCTAATTTGTTTATGAAGTGGCTGTGAAGTCTCTGTCCATACCGTCTCTTTGCCTCCCTAATGCCATGTGACAGGTTCCTCCTAGGAAGTCTGTCTGCTGCTTCATCTCCTGACATGAATGCTGTTTCTGGCTCTCAGCAGTGCACACACTTCAGCACACATCCAGGGTTTTTCATTGTTGCAGAACTTGTAGGTTTTGACCGTCATCAATACATTTATCAACATAGCAGATGATTGATTCAGTGTATTCCTCCAGGTCAAGTCCCCTGTCATTTGTGGCCACCTCCTTGAAGATGTCTCACTGTGTTGTCTCAGTCCTGCAGTGTGGCATTCAGACTCTGGCAGGTCTCTGTTTCACCCTGGGTGGGTACATGGGCGTGACTGGGCCTGCTCGCTGGTCAGAGTTGCATGAGGGAGGGGGCAGCTTTGTACGAGTCTCTAATATTCCTGTACGTGATGAAGAAGGCGTATGGATGAGCTTTCTGCTGCGCTGATGTTGCTGTTGCAGTACAGCAGTAGAAGAGATGACATCTCACTGTCATCAGCTCTATGTGCAAACCTTTGAAATCACCTCAGCATCCAGACACCATAAATTGTTGGAGTAAACTTCCAGGCCACCTCCTCTCTGCCACTCTGTGCAGCATTATCCCCTTTAGCTCCACCGTCTGCGATGTTCGGCCGCACCAGGTGGTTTAGTAGACCTAGATTGTTCAGCTGATGGGGCACGTTTGGCTGCAGCATTTTGTGCTGCGGTTGTTCAATAAGCACTGCAGATTGTGGATGCGTCTTGAGGTTGCACACTTAGCTTCACTCTTCTCACAGTTGCCAGTTTTACAGTTCAAAACCGAGTTGGTCTGTTGTATCATCGGACACAATGACTCAGTGACTGTGTTAAACTCATCTCCTGGCTTCAGAACCGTCGCTCCGTCTGAGATGTGGTTGGATGGCTGGAATCACCTATTGATTCTTTATACCAGTGTACATCATTCAGGCACACAGAGTGCCCCTGTTTTCAGTACTACTAGAGTTATATATTATCAACCAGTAACAATATTGATTTCACATCATTTGTAATGAAAATCAAAGTACAAAGTACTGCCTGGCCAAAAAACGTCACACCTGGATTTAACTAAGCAAATAGGTACGAGCCTCCTATTGGATAATTACTGCATGGGCGATTATCTTTCAGCTGGCAACAACTTATTTGCCAGCTTCAACTGGTGTAATCAGTTGCTTCTCATTTCTTAAACAACCATGTCAAAGACAGATCATGTGGTCTAAAATAGAAGCATAGTGGGGACCCATCATCTTTGAGGAAGAAATGTGACCGTAAAAAAATCCTGAATGATCATGATCGACGATCATTTAAACGCTTGGTGAAATCAAAGAAAAACAACAGTAGCACTCAGGGCTGTTTTAATAGTGAAAATAAGAGCATTTCCACACACACACACAATGTGAAGGGAACTCAAGGGATTGGGGCTGAACAGCTGTGTAGCCTTAAGAAAACCACTAATCAGAGAGGCTAACCGGAAAAAAGGCTTCAGTTTGCTAGAGAGCATAAAGATTGGACTCTGGAGCAATGGAAAAAGGTCATGTGGTCTGATGAGTCCAGATTGACCCTGTTCCAGAGTAATGGGTGCGTCAGGGTAAGAGAGGCAGGTGAAGTGATGCAGCCATCAGGTGTAGTGCCTGCTGTACAAGCCTGTGGGGGCAGGGCTGTGATCTGTGGCTGCTGCAGTTGGTCAGGTCCAGGTTCAACAACATTATGCGCTCAAAGAATGAGGTCAGCTGACTACCTGAATATACTGAATGACCAGGTTATTCCATCAATGGATTTTTTTTCTTCCCTGATGGCACGGGCATATTCCAAGATGACAATGCCAGGATTCATCGAGCTAGAATTGTGAAAGTGTGGTTCTGGGAGCACGAGACATAATTTTCACACATGGATTGGCCACCACAGAGTCCAGACCTTAACCCCACTGAGAATCTTTGGGATGTGTAGGTAGAAGGATTGCATAGTGGTCAGAATCTGCCATCATCACTGCAAGATTTTGGTGAAAAATGAATGCAACACTGGATGAAATTAAATCTTGTGACATTGCAGAAGCTTATCGACCCAATGCCACAGCATGCTGTAATCAAAGCTAGAGGGGGTCCAACAAAATATTAGTGTGTAACCTTTTTTTATGGTGGCAACGTTTTTTTTTTTTGTTGTTTTTTTTTGGCCAGGCAGTGTAGTTTGATGAACTTCACTGAAATTGCGGGGAACCCCCCACTCCACCACCCTTAACATCAGTGCAACAAGGAGAACCTGTAACAACTGCAACAAAAGTCATTAGTCATGTGATATTAAATTAAGGCTATAAATTAGGAGACTTTGTAAAGATGGCATCAAAACCAAAGCTTCAGGCTTCTGATTATAAGCAGAAAACAGCATCATGCAGCAGAATGTGTGGGTCCAGATTAGCTTTAGGCTTTTTCACGGGATTTTTAGGAATCATCGAGACAACACTCAATTTCTTTTTACCCTGATTTGATATGCATTTGTAAAGATATGTGAAGTGTCCCATTTTTATCTTGTATACCATGTAATAGTAAAAAGAATTAATAAAAAATTCTTCAGAAAATTCCTGGATCCAGATTCTGATCGACTGTAGAAGTTATTTATTGTGCATTTATTGTGGAAACTGATGTTTCAGTGGCTCCGACAGACTGCAGGAGCATAAAGCATGAAGTCAGCCTCAGTGATCAGTTTCCAAGAAGAAAAACAAACCTATAGGATCAAACTTAGACAAAGCACTTGAAAAGAAACCCTGTAAATATTGGCAGCAGTTTAAACTGAAACAAATAAGTCTGAACTACCAACCTGACCAGGATCACAATGGTGATTCAATAGATGCAGCTGCCATCTGAGATCCTGGAGGCTCTCTTCTGATGACTCAGCCTCTGGGGACGACGCCTGTGTTTTTGGGGCTTCTAGACTTTATGAATAATAGATGACTGGTATCGAGTTTAAGGCTGCTGGTTGTAGTTTACTAATCCAGAACAGTTTTTTAAAAAGCTAAATAAAAGGCAGAATTGTCATTTTTAACTTTGCATTTCAGAAAATGCAGTTCTCTTTGTTTCTGCACACAGATTGTTACTAGGATACAATCCAGCGGTTGATCAGTCCTACTCAGACTGCAAACCTGAACCAGAAAGCTTCTAGTATCAAAAGGATTTTGTCCCTGGAGTACAGAGTCATGCTGACGTCTTTGTCATAGTAGAACAAAAGAAAAGGATTGTATGAAGGTTGTTCACAGGGAATATGTTCCGTTTTTGCTGTGTGCTGTAAACAAGATGCATCTTCTCCCCCTGTTTATGAGCTATGCGTTTATGTGTGTATTTACTTATCTAAACGAACCAATCCCTGATTCAAATCTTAAACTCACCCTTCTGCTTGGCCCTTCAGGTTTCATGAAGGACGTGGCTCGGCCAGACTACTGGGTGCCTGACCAGGACATCACCACGTGCCACCAGTGCTCCAAACCTTTCACCCCAGCCATGTCGAAGCACCACTGCAGGGCCTGTGGGCAGGGCGTGTGCGGGCCCTGCTCCACACACAACAAGCCCGTGCCCTCTCGAGGCTGGGACCACCCCGTCAGAGTGTGTGACAGTTGTCACGCCCGCACGGACACCCTGTGACCTTTTCCACCAGGCGAACGTCTCCGAGGACACTCAGTTCTTCTCAGATGGGCTACAAGAACACTGTGAATCTTGGCACTGCTGCTCCAGGGAAACAAGAGGAATGGACTTAATGGCAGGTCTGGAATCAGCCTTGCTTTATGTGAAATGGGGAGCTGCTCATGATCACCATCTGGATTCCACACTGTTAGGACTGACCTATGATTTGCCTTTTATCTCATCTGCCTTCTTGACCAATTGATTTTGTGTCAGCTGTGAGATGATTAACAGCCCCAACTGACCAATCAAAATGCTTTAACTGGACAAACGGAAAGCTGTACATGGGGTTTTCGACTGACCGCTTTTAAAAATTAAGACTTTCCACTCCCTCCATTATCATTATAACAGCAGAGCTTGACCTCTTAACTGCACTCGAGGGTGGTCTTCCATGCTCATTACTTTCTCTTTGTGCACATCAGCAGCTGGATACAGATTTTCAGTTTGAATGTGCTCTCAGCTAACTCTGACAGCAGCACAAGTAAAAGGGAAGTACTGGGAATAGTGAGATATTTTCAAGTTTGATGGACTTTTTAAAACTTAGAAAGCCATTGCAACCACTTACATGGAGACTTTTTTTATTTCACATCAACAGTTTCTGAACCATGACTCCTGCAAATCCAGGCTGGTTAAAGACTATGAATAATCATGATTTTTGGAAAACAAAATGTTCCTACAGTACTCAGGGCAGAATGCAATGCAAATTGGAGAAACACAAGCTTCAGTAGTGTGTGCCTTCATGGGAATCTTCTCACCCATTTATATAAGCCCCCTTGGGTTGGCCTTTGGAGATTTCTCCATATGTGCAAATTCTGAGATCATTTGTGCCTAATTACAGAGCTGTATCATTTATATCCCCTGTGCTCTCATGAAGTTGTATCTGCAGTATAAAGCATGTAGCTTGTGTCATGTTAAACATTCCATAATGTGTACTTGTGTACTAATGTAGATTTACCTTTTCTGGGGTTGTTATAGACGTGAAGCACTGACGTTTTATGGGTTTCCTTTTAAATCCCTTTTTAGACATCGCTGCCTTCATCAATCTGTTCAAGTCGCGGTGTTCTAGCTGCGTTTACGTTCCCAACACAAATATCAACAACAGCGAGTGACCTTTTTGCCACTTTAGGGGAAAGGGCTTGTAGCAGCAGTAACTGTGAGCACACTTTAAGCTCTCTCTGCCAGAGCAGGGTCTTTCTCTGTTGTATGGTACACCCGAGAGCTGAATTCACCCCTCCCACACAGGCGCCGAGACCAAGATCTCTTTTCTGGTTTAAATGGCAAAAAAACATCAACAGTGAATGTCCAAATCGTACTGATAATTAGAAAGCGAGAATGAGAATAAATGGCATTATGTGCAGGTTAGTGCTGTTCAGGGTCTTCTCTAATGAACTGAGCAGCTCGGCGTGCAGTGTGTGTGCCTGTCCATAATTGTAACTTCATCCATTTAAACTTGTGCTGCGCAAATAATGAAAATCCTGCAATCTTGACTTAATATTGCCCTCACAATTTCAGAGAGGAGTGGCTGTGAGGGAAAAGAGTTCATGTCTCAGACAGGCTTTCAAATAAAGAGCACACCTGTTCTGGATGATTGAGTTGTGCTCATAGTGAATCACATGTTGATAAAAAAAAAAAAAAGCAAATTATATAAACACATTTTCTGTTCTGAGAGTTTCTGTTACATCCCTGTTTGGAAATAACCCCCCCCCCCCCCCCCCCCCCCCCCCCCCCCCCACCTCCCCCTCTCTTTTTTTTTTTTTTTTTTTTTTTTTTTTTTTTTTTTTTTTTATACAAACAATACATTTAGGCTCTGTTTTTTTTTTTTTCCATTGTAATTGCCTCTTTTCTTTTTTTTTTTTTTTTTTTATT
>VOQJ01033347.1:17868-34306 GCA_015052665.1 Apistogramma diplotaenia | reverse complement strand
CTCACGTTACCACGTCGTCCTCATGAAATACATTTCGATGATCATTCGACAGATTCCGCACACATTTGCAGTGCGGTTGCAAATGAGGGCAGCTCATTGAGCAAAGCTCCTCAGGGACGGCGGCAAACAAAAAGAGAGGATACATTACACCGTTTATTTTGAGAAAGCATACCAGTGAAAATGTAAATGAATAAATGAAAATCATCTGAGTTTGATTCTTAAATAAAAAAAATGTCCAAAATGCGTGATCCCTCCACTGTGCGCTATCTACTCCCTTTCCTGTATCCAAGTATATTACACAGCTAAAAGCACACATCCCGCTCTGGCAAAGGGCCTGGCTTTAGGGCTGAGCATATGGCCAGTGGCTACTGGGGAAGAAAGAGGAATGAGGAGCGAGAGAAGAAGTGATAGCACCAAAGCTGGCAGAGGAAATGCTTCACTGTCATTTTACATGCCAGCTTGAGCAGCAGGAACACACACACACACACACATGCATGATGTATACGCACAGACATGGAGTACAGCGCTCACACACACACACTTCACGGGCTGTACCTACAGTTGCACTTTTACCCTTGGACACTGAATGAACTTCATTCATTCCATCATGCTACATGAGGCGTGAGATGTGTGTGTGTGTGTGTGCGCGCACATGTGTGTGTATCTACATTAGACAGGCAACAGAGCTAGCTTGGTTTAGTGGCGGGCTCGTGGGTCTCGTCAGAACGTGTGAGAGTAAATACAGAGTGACAGATGTAGCCTTTCTGCTCTTTCACTCTAACATGGTTATTCTCCCACCTCCTGCTTCACTGATCTCCCCCATACACATTCACACATGCACTCGAGCTCAGTCGTTTTAGCCACTGCGTGACCACACACACACACACACACACACACACACACACACACACACACTTACAATGGCTTGGCTTCTTCACTAGTTGCAATCCTTACCACACACAAACAGCTTGTTTTAATGTGTCCACAGTGGAATGTGGGAATTTTCAGAAGTCCAGACTGTTGACTTTTTTTTCTTTTTTTTTGAATCCTAAACAAAACAAGCACTGTAATGGAAAAGGGGCCCCTTGAGTGACTTCCATATTAAAAACTGCCACTTTAAATGTTTCCAGCCGGATATTGCTTGAGACAACAAATCTCTCCAACCTAATCATTTCCAAGATAATAAATCAAAGTCGCTTTAACTTTAATGAATTTCAAACACGTTCTGATTGAGCTCCGAGATGAGACTCCTATGAGTCCATTGAAGCGTGTCATCAAGGCCCCTATCGTATCATATATCAATGCCACTTCCCTTTTCCACATCTTCCTCCAACACATTATCACCAATACTGTCAGATACCAGTACAAATGAGAAAACAATGGGGAGATGAGAGCAAGTTGCTGAATATTCATAGGGAGGATAAGGATACAAGTGGGACATTTTGGGGCTTTATCGGCACTAACAGGATCTAAGCCGTGGTAATTCATGCTAAATCCTAACCAAATCGGCCCCAGCGCTCTTTCTGTGGAGGAAAAGGAAAAAAAAAAAACAAAGAAAAAAGAAAAGTAGAAAATAGACTTGAGTTGAATCTCCTGAGTACTTTTGTGATCTGCTTCCATGTCATCTCTATCCCTGTTTCATTTATCCCAACAAGCCAGTTGAAATATCTCCTATTTTCTTCATTTTCAGCACTGTGTTGGATGAGCTCGAGGCAAAGAGAGGCAGCGCGAGGAATCAAGAAAACAAATTTGCAAAATCGAAAATATTCTTCTCTCTGTTAAAGGGTCCGTCCGCCGGAGAAAATCCGGGGAAAAAAGTGAACAGCTGTGAGATTCATCCTTGTTGAAAGGCACAGACGCTTCTCTCACAGATAGTTGGCATATTTGTTGTTCTGACCTCATGCTCCGTTACTTCCCATCTAGAGTGGTTGACCTTTGGAGACTCTGACTTAGCCATTTTTCAGAACTGAGCGCTCCTCTGAGACCAAACTAAAGGTATTAGTATTTGACTGCGTGACCTTTCCCAAAGGCTGCTGGGTAAAAGGAAGTGACCCAAGTGGCCTATGTGTCTCGAGCGGATAAGTTGCGTCTTTCTATAGACACGCGTGTGTCTGTGCATATACAGAATACATGTAGTATGTAGTATTAGCTTTTCAATCCATATAAAAAAAAACAGCACATGAAGCTTTTTCTTTATTTTGGTGTCACAGGTTTGTCTGGGGACGTATAAACTCATTACAGTGCTCAATAAATTCTGTAAACTTTTTCTTTTTTGTTTGTTCAGCATAAAGAATCGATGTGCGGTGAGGACATTTTGCTACATTTCATACAGCGTGGAGCGTGGTCATTTAGAGGGCAAGATTGATCGTGACCTTGTATTAAAGCTGACTTCACAAAATGTAAGCATCCGTAAACATCTGCATTAACACCAGCAGCGACTGATATGAAGCGCGTTCTATTGATCTATTGATTTAAAGGATTTTTTTTTTTTACTGTGATAATAAATAAAAGTTTTAACCTTCCCTAAAGCTTCAATTAGAAAATCCACTTAATGGACATTCTGTAACAGAGCGATTCAGCACCGCTGCCACAAGGACAGGTACATGAAAGGTTTCATACCTCATGCAGTAACTGCCTTTACTGCAACACGGCTGTCCAGCAGAGAGAACTCTGCTGTCTCATGATAACACAGTGTCGCACTGTTCACTACACTTTACATTGTTATACGCTGATCCGAGGTGACTGCGGCTCAGGAAGTCGTCCATGATTCCGGGAAAGGAAGGGGATGGGGGGGGGGGGCGAGTTGTTCCCGATGCATCCATCAGAGTGTGTGTGTGACAATGCGTGTGTGTTTGGGTGAATGAGGCTTGTAAAAAGTGCTTTGAATGCTCAGAGTAGTGAAGCACTTTATAAGTACCAGTCCATTTACACTTCATCCGATATTTATTATGCTAAAATCTGGCTTTGTTTTTCTGATTATTACTTAATTTTTATTTAAATGTATATATATTTCCTTAGTGGGCAGCACAGTAGAATCCACGAGCTGAGTGGGGCTTTTCTGTGGTTTTTATTCTCCATACCTGTGTGGGGTTCTATCTTGGCACTCCTGCTTCCTCCCACAGTCCTAACACATGTATGTTAGGTTAACTGGTAAAGTCAAACTGGCCACAGATATGAACGATTCTGTGCTAGGCCCTGCAGTGGATCGGTAACCTGCCCAGGATGTGCCCCATCTCTCACTCTCTGACAGCTTGGACAGGCTCCAGCCCGACCATGATGCTGAATTTGGTAAGTGGAGGGAAATGACTGGATAGACTTCAGATCAGATTTTTACCGTATTGGGAGATGTGTTTGGTCCTATTCCCAGAAAGTTGAATCTGTTCATCTGGACTTTTTTTCAGTGGGAGAAATGTTTTGTCACTCATCCAGGGACCAGCGACTGCAGGTTTCCCCAAACTTGTAAACAGCACATTTGCATAATGACCGAAACTGCCGCTAATGGACGTGAGCTCAAGTTAACAGCTGTTAATTGTGCTCATAGCCAGTGCCATTTGCAGAGATTTGGGGAATGGCTGCAATCACAGCTATCTAGATGGTGAAAGATGTGCCCTCCATGGTTCAGACGTGGTCGTTTTCCTTTCACATAAATGGCCTCCTTGACTCCTCCCTCAAACCCACGGCTCTCCCTGTCCAGGATGTCTACATTTATGGCCAGTGGCCTGTAGGTGTAAACATTTCTGCCACTCACAATACTACATCCAGATGGATATATTCAGTATTCTGGGATTACCTTGCCTTTAATATCACTTAGCTACATATCAATCAGCTTTCTGAATCTATTTGTTATAGATTTGTTGTGTTTAACTTAATTCAAAGTGCTGCAACAAAGAGATTTTCCAACTTTGGGATCAATCAAATAGTCTTGTCTTGTAAAGAAGAAATTTTCACTCATATGGTTTAAAAAAACATGAAAAAATAACATCGTAAACATGCATTTGTTTGCCTGCAGTTTTCATCAGCTATTATGTTTCTGAATATTTGAGCCCAGAGTTTTGTTGTGGTCTTGTGACCCTCAACTTAATGGTTTTATTAAGTGACTCTCACTGCTCTCTGTCAGCGCCACACTGATCCGCAGAACAGACTGAAAACCGGCCGTCATGTGTTCAGCAACAAAAGCGTGTTGGAGCAGAGCCGTTTCATTTTTGAGAGATTTAGCAGCTAAATTTTAGAGAATATCTCCTTTGGGAACTGCGCCAAAAATTGGAATGGGCGACTTGGTAGAAGACATAAGTTTGACTGAATAGATCCTAATGTTGACTTAATTGGCTGTTGTTTTCTAACATGTTTGTCATAACTAATCTAAAAGTAGATCACACATCTCTGTTTTGTTTAAAGGCTCCAAAGCTGCCAAAAAAATCAGTTCACAGCTACAAAGAGACCTTCATCTGAAGCAAACTTGTTATTGCAAGAGACAGGCAATAAATGCTATTTGGCCCATGATTTTATAGGTATCATCTACTGCCTGTTGTCAGACACAGATTGTAGATGCAGTAGGTCTCTGAGGCCCTCCAATCAAAGATTATTGGCATTTTCTCGCTCCTGGCACAAACGCAAAGGAGAATGTGCTTTTGAATCTGTGATGCTTGAACTTTGAAACTTACTCCCTTTGGACTTAAGATCTGTGGACACATTTGAAACGTAAATCTAGACACACCTGTTCCAGCTGGCTTTTGTGCAGTGTGTTATTTGTCTCTATGTAATAGATTTTTAACAATTTCACCAAAATAAAATAATTATTAGGTTATTATTACATGTTATTTTATCTGAGGCAATACTCTTTTAGCCAGAAAACATTGGAATGAATTGGCGAATAAAACATTTCTGTTATGGTCCTTATTAGTGAGAGATATTAATAGTTTTTCTGGATGTGCTTGAAGCTATTATTTAAAACACAGACATTATTTGAATACTGGCTTTCACTTGATAACTTTTTAGGTGCCAGTTTGGGAATCTTCATGGTTTGTTGTTTGTGCATAAAATCTAAACTGTGTGTTGGAGATGGTTGTTTTTTTTTCCATTTAGGAAAGCTGCATGTAACGTGAGAACTGCAGAGGAAGGGCAGGAAATAGAGCAGAGGACAGAGTGTACCATTAAGAAAGGCAGTGACCAATACAATTGAATCCAACCTCAGAACACGTAGCCCTGTCTGTTGTTGTGAATGTGCATAATTGGTAAATTGTGAATAATAATGAGAAGATGTCATTACAGTAGACTTTGAAAGAGAAAAAAAATGAATCACAACATTCTTGTCAGCTCTGTCCTAGTATGTAGCGATGCTGCATACTAAGCATCGGTGGCTACATGGATGTACTGATGCATAATGAATTATCTGAGACAAGGATGTGTGCAGTCACAGAAACAACAATCGATGTAAAACAAGAAGAGAATGGAATACAGAATGGGGAACAAAAGAATGAATACTCAATTTAATTGCTGCTGAGATTGAAAAAACACGGTTTCATGCTGAGACTGATGACAAGGCATCACATGCAGAGCAGATGTTGTCGAATCTGGGTTCAGACGGAGGCGTCTGGTCTGGTTGTAACATGTAACCAAATGATGCACACCTCATCCTAGAGTGCACAAAACACCCGTGCGCATATGTATTTATATTACTTGAACACATCAGCACCTGCTGCCAATTATCTCTAACTTTCCACCAGCTTAGACAAGATCATACTTGAAGCCACTCAGCTTCTAGGTAATAACAGTCTCCATTTGGGTGATTGAGTAGTTAAATAGGATACTTTGTGTCTTTTTTCCCTTCCTGCTAGGTACTTAGAATAGCATTTGATGAATGTGTGAGAGGCTCCAGATGTACCACAATGTGCTCCTTCAGGGAGAGCTTGTTGTCCAACAGCACTTCCCAGCCATTCCATGTCTGTCATTCCATAGTGTATCACTTCACAAATTTACAATGTCCGGTACCATGAAGTATCTGAGAACCCCAAAGCTAAGCATTTTGCATTTAACAGTCAGAGTTAAATGGATTTAATTGAGAATGATATGCAATTGTCATATTTATTTAAGTCATTTTTTTTCTTTGCTTCCCTCTTCTTCTTTTTTGAAGAAACATGAAGAAGGGACTCTAAACTCTTGCACTTTTGGACCGTGGCATTTTCATTTTTCTCCTTGTTGTTGTTGTTGTTTTACACCCTGCATATGCTTTAATTTGCATCTTAATATAGCTGCAGTGCTGATGTGCATATCCATTTGGGGATGCATTTGTTGTGTTTTGTACATTTTTCAGTTCCTCTGATAATTACAGTCACTCTCGTGTAACTCTTACATCATAAACTAAGGCAGTCCTCCTATATAAAGAAAATCCCACAGGCCACGATGAAGAAGATGAAGAGTTCATGCAGTTATAGAACCACAAAGTTCACCTAGAGAGGAGATCTGGGTGGGTGAATTGATTCGCAAAACACTGAAATTTCCTTGACTCCTTCCAACTGAAAATCAACATTTCTGTGAGACTTTTCATTAATTAATGTAACGATGATGGTCAAGGCTGTTTCCAGCAAACCTTTGTAAGACTAGTTAGAAAATCATCTACAGAATTTTTTTAAAGTAAACGTGGCTTCCTTTGTTTTAAGAACACACCATAACTCTGGCACTAAAATGGCACCTAGCTTTGTAGATCTTTTAGTTATTCTTCATAGAAGAACCTTCCAACTCTTGGATGAAGTGTTTTACTATTGAAAGTATTAATTCATATTTTATTAGAGGATTGAAATGGTGACTTTGCAGGCCTGAGATTCACCCTTGACTGTAAGCTTGAAGAGGTACATTCATGTGATATAAAAATAACAAAAAAAAAAAGATGTTACCCTCTAAACCTCTCTGTATACTAAGCCTTCAGATCAGAATGCATTTGCAGAAAGCTTTCGTCCAATCTCTCTCAAGAAAAATCTGTATGTAAGCAAACTGATCAGACAAATGCAGACAATTGCAATGACCATGAACAATATTATACAACTGTTATACGAATCAAGAAAAAAAAGTTACTCAAAAACTATCTTGTATGTGTAGAAAATAAATCAATATAAAAAGCAGAAATGCATACCTTCAAGACCAACTTAAAGAAGTCCAATCGCCATTAAGTCTCCCAGTCCTGAGCCTAAACATTGCCAAAAAAATGTCACCCTATCCAGCCCCCCCATCTCAAACCCCACTCCGCGACCCTGAACGGGAAAAGCAGAAGACAATAGATGGATGGATGATGTTCTATTGAGGCCAAGCAAGTGAGGGAGCCACTCAGTAGTATCGGTTCCTTCATCCTTATGGAACTGCCTGCATACTCTCACAACATGCGGCCAGGCATTGTTGTGCACCAAGTGCAGCCCAACTGCACCAACTGACAATGGGTCCAAGGATTTTATCCTACTAGTCAAGGTGCCGTTACCTCGCCTATAGAGGTCTGTGTGTCCCTCCACGGATATGTCTCCTCAGACTATCACTGATCCACCACCAAACCGGTCATGATGAACCACGTTATCTTTGTCTGTCTCAGTGCTGAAGCTGTAATTTCCCCTTGTGGGAAAAAAGTATTCTATCACTTATAGGTAGAATAACATTCTCTATGATGTCTTCACACCATTTCACATCTGTCCCATGTGTTCAAAGTGAATCTACTATTATCTGTGAAAAGCACGGCGCACGAGTGGTGGTCCTGTCGATTCTGATATTCAATGCTAATACGTTAAGGATCTTCTCTGGCCCCGTCCAGCTCTTCTATAGTAACTGTTTCCTGGAATCTCTGAGATGCTCTTGGGAGTGTGCTTGGAGACCCAGCAAACCTTCAGGCAATGGCACATAATGATGTACTATGTTGGACGTCTTGGACTACCTCTATAGGGTCCAGGTCACCTCATGCTACCAATAGTGACATTGACCCCATCCAAATGCAACAGTCAGAAAAGACAAGGAAGGAAAAAAGAAATGTCAGTGGCCTCCATATTTCCTGTTTTTGTGGTTGTCTCATTGTTGCCCCTCTAGTGAACCTGAAGTTATTTTCATTAACACCAAAGTAGCTGAAACTGATTAACAACCCCCTCTGATGCTTGACTGATGAGATTAATATCACAGAAGTTTAACTGATTTGATGCTGTAATCTGATTAAAAAGTTAAACTAAAACTCAGAACATCAAGGTAACAACTGTAAAACATTACTCTACAAAGTGACCCAACATGTAGAAGAAACATTCAAATAATGTTCCCTATTAACAAAATACAAGGGACAGGGCAGTTAATGCATGTTGATATCCTAAAGCCACAGACAAGAAACTCATAATTAAGGCTTTTCAAGGTAATTTCAAGTGTGGAACCTGCCTAAATCAACAATATACTGAAAACAAGTCTTCTAATCACCCAGTCAATAGAAATATTGTTTACAAAAAGATTGTGAGATATAAAGTTCATGTACAGTTTTCACAACACTCCATGCATCCCTGTGAAAACTTAAATGCATACTTGATGCTTCTTGCCCAAAGCTCATGACCATAGGTGAGGGTACTGTAGGCATTTAGAGCGACAGGAAAATCGACAGCTTGGCTTTCACCCTCAGCTCTCTGACTCTGATCTGAAGTGGGCACTCCACCCTTTCCAACTGTGGACCATGGCCTCAAACTTAGACATACTAAGATTTGAGATGAGGTTCTGAGACCAACAAGGTGGAAGTCTTCCACCACTTGTCTATTAAAATTATGAACAGAATCGGGAACAAAGGGCACCACTGGCAGAGCTCAACACCCACCAAAAAGTATGTTGATGCTGAGGAGTATGATCCCCCGATATTTGAAGCACACTCTTCGATTCCCCCTTCTTGAAGATGGGAAAACACAACCCCAGTCTGCCAGTCTAGTGGCACGGCCCCAGATGTCTACATGATGTTGCAGAGGACTGTCATCCAGGACTATAACATTCAGAGCCTTCAGAAACACAGGGCAAAACCCATCCACCCCAAGCACCCTGCCACCAAGGACTTGTTTAACTTCCTCAGAGACCTTACCCCCAGTGATGGGCGAGTTATCCCCCTTCGTTCCTAGATTTCTCTAGAGAAGGCATGTCAGTGGGATTAAGGAAGTCCTTGAAGTATTCCTTCCACTGCTGAACCTCAGTTGAAGTCAGCAGTGCCCCACCCACACTATAAACCGTGTCAGTAGAGAACCGCTTTCCCTTTCTGAGTCACCTGACGGTTTGCCAGAATTGCTTTGAGACCATCCCAAAGACTTTTCCCATGGCCTCACCAAACTCCTTCAACACTTGAATTTTTGCTTCAGCCACCACCCAAGCCACATTCCACTTGACCTGCTGGTACCCATCACTTGCCTCCAAAGTCCCACAGACCAACTAAGCCCCAATAAGACTCCTTCAGCTTGATGGCTCCCTTCACCTGTGGTATCACCATCTCATTTGGGGATTACTGATCTTGTGTGACAAAACTTAAACACCACCCCTCAGCTACAGTTTTCTATCTTATAGTTGTATAAGATAGCACCAACATTGTCTGCTGGACACTGCCCTTTGCTAGGGACAGTGGATGCCTTTGATTAGTCAATTTTGCTTGGTACGGTCATAACTGACTGAAGTGAGCCAGAGGTATCAGTGTGGCAGTCATAATAAGAACTGATTGAATTCTCTAAACACTAAAGAAAGGCACCTCATTGCTTCCTTTATTACCTCATTTAGCAGAGGATAAACTGGACAGTCCTTTATGAAAGGAAAGACGATAATTCAATTCTACAGTTAAAAGTGGAACCATCTGGCAGGTCTTGAAAATGAACCACAAAAGTAACAAGGTGTCACAGATCATGTAAATATTAATTACAAGAAAGCATACAATTTCATGCCATCACTTACTAAAATGTTCTGAATTTTCAACTATAGGCTATTAGATTAGATAAGGAGTAAAATCTGTTTTGTTGTCAGGATGTGAAGGAGAAGAACCCAGATTCCTATTGATTCTTAAATTTCAGATGATGAGCTATAGCAACTGATCAACGTGTGTTTAAGGCCCACTATAGTTCACTTTGCTTGAGTTATAACGATTGCTGTTTTGCCAGCCTTTATAATTATCATTAAATAATTTATACTTTGGGCGAGCTCGGAAGGTCAGTGGCTGCTGGTCAAGCAATAAAGATGTTCTTTATTAGTGTTACTAAATCTTTAACTTTTTCATGAATTATTAAAGCTCAGGATGTCTTGTAGAAAAAGTATATTTAAGGCACTATGCTTTTTTTATGTTTATAGGGAATTTTAAGTCCTTTAGTCTTCAATATGCAGCAGATTTGTCACCTGTGAATCTGGCAATCAGTGATTTGAATAGTCTGTTCTGCTGTGCTTTGATGAGAAAACATGGTGAAATGCCGATAGCAGCTGTGCCATTAAGCAGCAGTTGCTACACGACAGAGAGAAGGGGGGGGGGGAGAAAATTTGGATTTAATACCCCTCCATCCACACATTTTCATGCCATCCACCTCGAGCTGAGGCTCTGTCCTGTATAGTTTGCTAACTATTCAACAAATGAGCACACCGCATAGTAACCACTGGTAGTTGTGATGGAGAAATCAGACTCTAGCATATTCATAGAAACTGCTCAAACATTTCAACCTGGTTTAATAATCACAGAAGCATAAGACAAGACCTGTTATCCTTGCAATGCAATAATTAAATGTAACTCGTCAATGAAGATGATTTTGTTGGATTCCTATATAGAAATTACCCTCAGAGGAATAAAACTGGCTTTCCTCATGACCAGGCAAAATAAACAGCACAATCACCTTATCAAACTTGCATAACAGCACTTTGTCTCTTCTGCACAACAAAATGTTTTTCTGTCTGCACTGGCTGATTGAAAGACAAGCAATCAAGTACAATTTTTTCTGCACAAAAAAATAGATTTTTATTAGGATGAAGACACAAGCGTTTCAGGAGAAAACCCTGGCTCAAGGCCAAGCAACAAAGATAGTTCAAGTTCTTCCACAGCAAACCTAAAAAGCTATGATATCGCTCGGGTTCAAGGTTATATTTGAACTGTCAACCAGGTTAGAAACGAGATGGAGGTATGCGATCTTTCTGTTTGTCAGCAAGATTAAAAAAAAAAAACAGACAAGTCGAATTTCATGGAATGTGGTGGTTAATTTGGACAAAGGAAAAACCCATTCAATTTCAGCGGGAGCTCTACTTTATCTTCTGTCATGAATGGTTTGCAATTTCTTTTATTATGTCATCAAAGCAAATATATGGGCATTACTTTTATTCTTCCTGCACAAAGGACACGAGCACGATGGTAAAGTGCAAACAGCATCCACAACAAAAACAACTGCATTACAACTGCTGACACAACTTCTGCTCTTTGTGAACATCTGCTAAGACAGAGCTAGCCAAAAAGCCAGAGTGATGATAAAGCTGAGCGTCCGCAAAACCCGTCCCAGCAGCCAGATCCTGATCTTCAACAGGTAAAGGTGTCCACTTTACATTTTGAACAACAAATTACTTTCTCCTGTGACCAATTAAATCAAGTAATGAGAAATGCATAATACGTTATTACTTATTTTTATAACAAGCCCAAAACTAATGACAGTGACAAACAGGGGAAGCAATGACTTGCAATTTGTTCTAACAATGTTGGGAAGTATTGAGTACAGAGTGAAGTAGCCTGGTTTGTAGCAGTGAGGTCATTGCCACTCACTTACTTTAATGTGTTTTATTTAGTTGGTGAGCCTTTTTAAGCTGATGCAAATGCTGGCAATATTCTTCTTTACTAACAAGTGTGACCTGCTGTGTTCTTTGTCCTCTCTGCCACCAACCTAACCAGACACCATGACTTTAATTTATACAAGTCCCCTGTAAAGTAACACAAAAAAAAAAATCCAGCACTTCTACATGATCAGAAAGGACACCTTACATCCAAGCACTGCCAAGTTGGTAAGAAGCCCATTCAACTCTGCAGCTTATGTAAGAGATATTAAAGACTGTTTGTGGCTCAGTGTTTTTGTTTTTTAATTTAATCTCTTTATACAGTGTCCTTATACACGAGGATTGAAGGGGTTAGTTTTTTTGTTTTGTTTTGTTTCCTTGTTTTTAATCATGCTTTCCGTGTTGTCTTGCATTAATGTAGTATTTTATCTTAATCCACACAACTCTGGAGTGGCAAGTAACACAAAGAACTTGCATCCCCCTGAAAGTGAGGCTGCTCTTGTTCAGCCTTTGGATGGTAGTTATTAAAGTTTCATGTGATTCTAATGAAACTGCAGTATGCGTGGTTTTCCAGCCCAGAGCATATAAAGTCTTACTTAATATCCGAGCTGAGACTCCAGTCAGAACTTATTTCACTGCTTATATAAACAAAAGAACCAGATAACTAAAAGAAATATAGAATATACCTTACATAGAAGAATGTGGACAAGAATGAACTTGGATTTCTGCACGGGAAAGGAAGATGACTCTAAAACATGTCCACTTTGTAGCAATTTGAAGGACATCAAAGATATGGTGAAGTCCAAAATCCAAATTATTGTTTTGGCTAGGGTTACACGGTGGCAGTCAATGACATAAAGCAAACTGGTAAGGGCCTTGCAGAAAGGCAAGGGCTAAAAGCATGGCAAGTCACTAAAACACTCGAACAAAATAACTCATAATCCAAATTATACACAAGAGTTTTATCAAGGTGACTAGAGTTTGAATTCTGTGAGAGATGAGTATAACTTCGCTTAGTTTTGTAGAACTTTCAATTTATTGTTTAATTTTCATTCAGTGTATAATTAGATTTAGTCACAAGTCAGTTTAGTTAGATTTAGAGAAAAAAAAGACAATGGTGCCAGTCATTTACCCCTTTACAACACAACATTGTTAAGTGGACTTCATGGTTTTGTCCAATCGTGTAGGTATTTGGCTTTGCAGATGGAAAGATTATGGGTATGCAACCCACATGTCCTCCAAACAAAACGTACGCATCCGTCGTTTCTACAGAGCCAAAATACGACCAATATTTACGTCTCCAAATGACCGCGCCTACTTCCGCCTTTGCAAGTGACCGCGTCTACTTGTACTTCCGCCTTCGAATGTCGTATCCGGAAAGTGGGTCTTCATCGGCTTATGTCGGACGTGGCCAATGCTTACGTTTTCACTCTGAGGACAGGCTCTATGCAACCCATGCAGCCACAAGAACAGACAAACACAAATAAAAAAACTAAACATGATCATCAGTAAAGTAGCATGGAAAGCACAGTAGACAGATTTCATCGTTTTTAACACTGTTCCCACAGCAGGATAACTGCTATGGGGCCAACAAGAGCACAGACATGAGCACATGCAGACCACAGCCCGATGAGTCCACAGCGCGTAACTTTAACATGTAGACGACTGTTTGCAAACTGCTTGCTAGGTTCTGTACAGGACTAACCATCCCTTTCAGGAGCTTTAATTTCAATTTACCAGTTCCTTCTTTGACACATGCTACTACATCTGACAAATTACTGGTTACCTGGAAGCGAGCGTTATCAGTGGCAATGGAAGTAAGAGTGACAGTGGATATTTCTAACAAGATCATGTCAGGCACAAAGCTTAGGCTTTGAGGAATCAAAGTCCACCTACCTGCTGTTCAAACACTCTTCATGAGAGTCAGCCAATCAGATGAAAATTGGCTTAAAAGTAGGGAGGCGGGGATTAAAAGATAAATAGGGAACATTTTGAACTGTGATTCATGCAAAGCTCCACTATTGGAGTCCAAGAATAAAAATAAAGAGATGGAATTAAGCCTAATAGTACTCCTTTTATTTAAAAGCTCATTGAAGCATTACAATCATATTTTGGTAAACTTACAATGCTCCTTTCTTTTTTAATAATCCAAAAAAGCAGAATCAGAAATAGGATTGTTTTTCAGTACCTTGCGCCCTTTTTCACGATTTTAAGTCCAGGATTACTACATTACAAGTGACGGGATCATTTCTGTGTGCACTATGGTAATATTGGTGAATGTCAGCATGAACCAACAGCTTCATGCAGAGATGAAGCACAGTATGCCTAGTCTTCAGCTTCTTCCCACGTTGACTCTAACAACTTTGCTTAAGTTTAAGCAAAAGTTTAAGTTCCTTAAGCAGTTTATTACCTGATATAGTCTTTTCTACTCTATGTTGAACACTCAAAGTGCTTCACACAACAGGCCTCATTCACCCAATCACATACACATTCACACAGCACTTCTTTCTATGCTTAAGTGCTAAGTAACGTTCATACTCTGACAGTTGTATCGGAGAGCAACTTGTGGCTCAGTGTCTTGCCCAAGGATACTTTGGCATGCAGAATGGAGCAGCCAGGAATCGAACCGTCAACCCAATCAGCAGGTGACCTCTACCTCCTGAGCCACAGCCACCCTTAAAGAAAGCTTAAACCTGGATTGGCTGCAGACGATGAAGAACTCCCAAAAAGCTGTAACTGACACTGATGTAAAACTGTTAAAGTTACCCTTTAAGTCCATACCAGTGGATATCTGTTAAAGTATGTTGCAGAAACTGAGGTTACTGCAAATATACTGCAGATGGTTAAAGTGTCAAACAGTGAGCCATCATATGTGCAAACTATTCCTGAGAGGAACAAGCTTAGTCTTCCGATTGCGCTAAATACTCTACCACTTCACTCAAGTCTACAATGTAGCCACTGTGCTAGGCATGCTGCCCAGACACTCATCATACATTGAGCAAGTTGGGATTCTTGCAAATTCTCAACAGAACTCCCATCTCTAACACGAGAACACTGCAATTAGATCCAAAGGCTTCAGCCTGTTTGGTGTTCAAAACTGGTCCTTTAACACAGGGCAAGCATGAAGTCTCTGTTTGCATACAGAACAGTGAAGAAGACTGCCAAGCCTCGTTCATGTACTTAGTTCAGTATGTCTTCTGTGTTCTTCTGCCACTGGAATACTGCCTGCTCTATAGGTCACTTTTAGTACCCCATGGTTGTCCATTTCAGTCAAAGTACTGCTGTGGCTCCACAGTGTTGGAACAAACTGGAGTCATAATCACCTGATCACCTCGTCATCATTCTATAGCTTGCTGTTATTTCTGAAGTAGAGGAAAAAGGTAATACGTGAACACTACCAACAAACGACTGAGCCACACAGCTGAAGCTTTTTTGTTCAAGAATTTGATGAAATCTTGACCTTGAACATTCACGGATTCTCAGGATATATGCATAAAATACAGACATGAGCTAAATTATTATAAAAACAAGTCAACTTTATCATTATGTTTATTTTAATATATTTGTGTTTGCGAAAAAGTGGCAGCAATGCAAGAGGCCACACAAAGACAGAAGTCTGATGAAAGTACCTCACTGCTTAAAAGCCTCTTTTTTTTTTGGATGTGCCATTGTTCCCCTGCCATGCCTATTGACACTGACTGTGTGAGCTGTAATTATCTCTCTGCATCATCCATGGCATTTATTGGATAAGGCAAAGTGAGTCTAACTCTGATTCTAATATGACCCACTGCACCCACAGATTCTCCACTGCAAACCCGAGCAAAGTGACAGCGCTGTCGCAGCTGAGCTCATCAGCTTTATATTCCTGCTGAAGAATGAGTGACAGGCTCATACATAAACATAAACACCCCTAACCCTTTCCTAATTCTAAACCACATTTATGGGAGGCTTACCTACTGGTCAGCTTTGGTGAGTTATGAGGCTCAAATAATAATACTGCATAAATTCTGAAAATCAAAAACAGTGCAATTTAAAGGTTAAATATACTACTGTAATCTGTAATGAACTCCAGTATCTGTACAGCTCCATCCCCATCTTTGACATTGTTAGAAGTAAAACATTTCATAGGAGAAAATAAATGCATATCCTCAAGACTTCTATAGCTTTATTACAGAACATTATTACTTTTACAGCAAATGACTGATTTAAACAATTTACGCTTATTCCAAAGGGAGAATGTAGATTGCCTTCAGTTCATATTTTTACTTATGATATCATGCTCATTAAATTACATTTTTCAAGAACTCACTGTGTGTGGAAACAGCAAAACAACTGAAGCTGCGATGTAACAGGCAGTCCAATGTTGAAATAGTCCATTAACCCTAAAATTATAATGTGAAGCACTGGGGAGCAATGTCCTTTTTTTTCCTTCCAAAGTCTTTCTTCCAAAACTTTCTCATAAGGACTTATTAAAAAGAACACACACAGATTCACAGTATCTATACACACACACACACACATACACACACACATACACACACTCCCTGACAGCAAACTGCCCCTGTGACATGTCTGCATGAGATGGCAAGTCTTGGCGCAGTGCAGTTTATCACACAGTCACTAAAGCTGACATTGGAGCAGGATTGTATAGGCTATCATACAGCCAGCCAATGCTGCA
>VOQJ01033341.1:37895-48834 GCA_015052665.1 Apistogramma diplotaenia | reverse complement strand
GTCAAACATAAGGCCCGGGGGCCAGAACTGGCCCCTCAAAGACTGTGATCCGGCCCGCTGGATGATGAAATCCCTGTTTTTGTCACGACTATAGAGTTTATTTTTTACGATGGCTTCACAGTAAAAACTAAATTTAATAAAAGGACATTTTCTGTTTTCTGATTTCTATAATTACAGGACAGTTTGGACAAAGAACTACCAGAACTTTTTCTGTAGTTTTACACATTTCTTACAATTTAAGCTCAAACGTTGGCGCTGACAGACGACTCTGTCATATAAAAACATTACATACAGGTTTTTTCTTATATTCAGATATCTCTAGGGTTCAATATGCTGTTGAACTTGGAGGTTTCTCTGGTCTGGCTCACAGAAGACTGAAGTGAGCTGCATGTGGCCCACGGCGTAAAATGAGTTTGACACCCCTGCCTTAGATGGAGCTAGACTTGTTAAGCTAGGCCTTAGCAGCAGCAGCAAACCTTATTTTTCACGAAGCCAACTAATATATGGTGTCACAAATTTGCTAGTTAAATTCTGCATTCTGTTAGTTACTGCTAACAGCAGATGCAGCTAACAATGAAGTCTTCTGGTGGAAAGAAGTGGGTAACTAATTTGATAGTCAATAGTCAAATATGATATATGTGTCTGATTAGCAGGTCAGCCAAATCTGGCAATGCTGCCGGTCCCCGAACCAGCTCGGGCCTCACACTATCCCATTCAGCTTCACATTTCTTACCAATAACCACTGATCAAAGCCAGCAGGTGCAATGCAGGTGGTGAAGTGGTTGAGTGGTGATGTAGTGTGTTACAGCTAAATAATGTCCACAACAAAAGCCTTGTGGGGCTCTCGCTGTCTTTTATCTGGTAGAGGCGAGATATAAAGAGGGAGAACACGCGGGTGAGCATCATTACAAGTCCATCTACACTCTTTATCTAATCACTAATGGCTTTGGAGAGGAGTTTCAAAACCATCAGCACTGCTGTTTCACAACGTGTCCCACAGTATCTCCCTTACAGCCAGCCATTATGTAAATTAAAACACAAAATATGCTGTTCCCGTCCATTCTTGCTCCCTCTCTGTGCCTTTCTTTCCATATGCCACAGTCAAGATGACCTTTTTTTCCCGGTGACGGATGCCAACGTTACAGTCATCTCTTGTGGACTGGCAGCAATATTAACATCTGATGTGACAGCCAGATTTCCAGGTTATTCAGAACACATCAAGAGCCTGTCAAGGTGACCTCCCATATCGGAGAAAAACAATCTTCATGCGCCAACCCTCATGCAATAAAACAGACAGTGGTGGGGTGATAACATTGGCTTAAGTACTGAGCTGACTGTCGTGTTTCTTTGTGAGGTAAAGGTCAATACATCACATCTTCCTGAGGGTCACTTCATACCAGGCACTTACAGCTTTTCCCCGTTCTATACCGTCATGCTCCAAGTGGATGATTCCTGCCAGTGTACCGTCATGGGCAGCTCCGCATGGAGAATGACCTTTTCAGCCACGTGTCACCTGCCCATGATGCTCTGGGTGGCCCTCTCAGCATAGCGTGTCTGAATGTCAGTGTCGTAATGCTCCGGCGAAGCAACTCAGAAAATGTGGAGAGAATGGTGAAAGGGATCATAAAAAAAAATATTGGATTTAAGCACACACGAGCAGAGTCAGAGATGCACATTTCATATTTTGTTCAACAGAAGTTGGCAGGTGGTTAAAGAAGGAATTTAAACATTTGGTATGGAAGCTGTGTAAGGAAAGAGCTGGCAGCGCCGAATGGAAGACAGAGTTGTGAAAGCCGTAACACATGACATCAGCAAGCTGCACACTGTTTATCAAATCATAAAGCGTTTTTGAGATTATATTAATATCACTTTTAGTAATAGAAGAAGCATCCACTCAGTTATATGAAGGTGGTATATAAAAAGCATGCATTTCCATACATACAAGGTATAATTTACAGTATATAGCCTGTTTTGGAGGAATCATGACCTACAGCAGCTACACATGTTGTGATTTGAAAGGCATGTCTGATCTATTGAGGCCCGTTAAAGGACAAAAGCTAAAATGACCCATTCAGAGAGAAGATGAACTGACAGGCTGCACCAAGGAAACGTGTATATGAAGTCATGTAAACAAGAAGTACACCGTGGCAGCACGGGTTTGGCTTGCAAAGTTGCATCTGAAGAAACAATGTGCTTCGGACGTACGAAACCAAAGCATTCAAGAGATGTTTGGCCATAACGCACAAAAAGCAAACACAGTATCTGCAGTGGTTGTTTTTTTCTCATAACTGCATAGATAAAACCTTCCAAACTGAAAGAAGCCGTACTTTCTTTTTCACACGACTCTAAACGTGGACTTTTTCCACACAGTGACTCGTTCAAAAGCAGCAATGTCAAATGCGGTTTGTGGCTGATGGACTAAAACACACACGTCCCTTTGAAATGAACACAAGTCTTCGAGCAACAAGTCATCTGGGAATGTTTGCAGGCACTGAAGGTCTAAGCGCTCCAGCGCAGAGCACCCTTTGCTAGAGACAAATGAAACCTAACTTAGATAATTGCCTTGTTATGGCTTCCTGTGAAGTCACACTCCCTAGTGAGCTGCCATGGGAATGGTCATGCATACTGTATGAACCCTGCACTCCTCCTACTCAGAGCGACGCCACCTGTGAGCTGTCTGTGTCTGCACAGAGCCCACAGATATGTGACGGTGAGCTGTGGGCAGTGATGGCTGATGGATGAATGGCAGGACAAAGAGGATGGCTACATTTTAATGGTTGAGTGTAAGTGTAGATGACAGATGGGTGATTAGTGTATGTGTCTGTCTAATCCATCTGCACAGAGTCAATTCACTCTCTGTTTACATATTGCAAGATGGCACGGAGGTGAAACTCCGGTTACTTTGGCTTCTACACACTGATTGGAAAGATTCTTTTTGATTCTCAGACAGCTCTGTTAATGATGCTCGTGTGTGTGTGTGTGTGTGTGTGTGTGTGTTGTGTGTGTCGCTCCCAGGGGAGAGCTCAGAAAGAGACTCTGCTCAGGGCTGAACATGCACCTCTGCTTCTCCCCTGCTGACTTGGTAGTGCTGATGATGAGGAGGGAGAGGGGACAGGAGTGGATGCACATGTTTGTGCGTGCATCCCAAGGCGGGTCCTCCCCCCCTCCCCTTAAATCACGCAACCAGCACGAGCAGAACTTCTCAGAGGGAGGCCAGTGCTGTCATGGTAACAGCGTAGAGTGACCTTCAGAGGCTGTTGATGCTCCCCAGAGCCGCCTCCTATTCTGCTTGGCACGGACTTTGTGAGTCATCAGCAACATTCAAATTCACATGCTCTCCCTCTCTCTGGAGGTTCGGGCTTATTAAAATGGATGAGCAAATGGGGAAAATGATGGAAATGGCAACAACTGAACTAACTGCAGTTTGAACTTGTGCAGCCCGATGACCAAAAACACATCGCGCAAAAGAAAGATGTGACAAAAAATGAGGTTATAGCACCAATTTGAGCACATTAAAGGATGTTGAGCTCCACCAGTTAGCCATCAGTATTTACATACACTACCAGGCTGCTGTGTGACTGCATTTATTTATTTTTAGGGAGAAGCTCCAAGAAACCACAGATGGAGATTGAAATGACACTTTCCCATCTCGAGGATTTGCTGCAGGATTCCCACACTGAACTCTGCCTAGCCAATATATTCCGAAGGTGTTCCACCAGGAAAGCCGGTCACCATGGATCACTGAACACATAAGCCTTTAGAAAAGCACACACGCACATCCATGATAGGATGCCTCCCCTTTATCACACACGAGCTGGGAACACTGCCACCCACTGGAGGCGACAAAGAAGTGGGGCTATGGTGGAAGCCTCTCCATCTTCTTTAGCGTGGCTTCAGGAGCTCGTTTTTTATTGCGCGGTTCAGGAAAAAATGATGCATTCAAATGAGAAAGCACTGATAATGGTTCTAGCAACCATTAAGAGCGTGTGAGTGGCAAATGTAGAGCAGCACTTTATATAGTCATTTATGTGACAGGCACTACATTGGGATCTCGTACCTGTTGTGATGGTTTATTGCAATTTCCACGTGGATGTGTGTTTGTGGGTGCAAGACAGCTTTCTCTAAGAAGGTTGTGACAACCAGACGCGCACACACACACTCAAAAAGAAAAAGAAACTTGAATAGGTGATACACATGTCATATCCCGTTGCTATGGCAACCCCCCATAGCCAGGAAGATATCCCTGAAGCCCATGACTTAATTCCCAAAGGAGAAATAAGCCACTCAAGTCATTGTCAGCCTCTGCTCGTCACTTCACGTGCTGGTGAGTGTTTATGCAGCAGCTGGAAGGAGCTAATCAGCTTGATATCTGAGCGTCTAGATTTTTATTTTTGTCTGCCTCTGCGTGCCGAAGCCTCGAGGCGATGATACGATTTATTCTAAGGAAAGTTGTTCACTCTTCTAATCTGCCTCCGGATGCCGCGCACGCAGACTGGAAACTGTTCACTCGTTCAAAAGCCAAAAGTACAATTACCAACAGCTCTCAGTTCAATAGGTCACATAGTTTGGAAAGTTCAAATATGTACAGGAGTATGACTCCCTTTAGGGTCGTGCACACAGAAAGAAATGTTCAGTGTGACAATTATGAGAGACACACAGCAGACCAGGAGAATCCTGGTCTGACATCTATTGGAGAAGATGAGACAAAATAGAAGTCAAACTAACTGAAATGCAAGAGAGACCAAAGGACGAGGGGGGAGTACGGGTTTGTAGTGCCGCCTCAAATAGACATCTGTTTTGGGGATAATGGGCTACGAGGGGTAGAGGGGTGGGTAGAAGTCGTTTTGTTAAGAGACAGATTTAGTGAGAAAATGGGCCGGATGGATTGGGGTGGAAAGGGTTTAGATATGCTTTATAGCAGCTGATAATGTAATTGGTGCCAGATAAAGTAATAATCATTTGTCAAAATGTAATAAAATAGTCTGAATATAGAATATAAACATTTAATAGCAGTATGGCTAAAAAATATATTGCATTATCATAATAGCGTTATATAATTATTTCATACTAATAACAAAATCATTTTGTAAATTCCCGATTACTCTAATTGCCCTACATTATTCAGCTGGCTCTGCATTATTGGTTGAAAAAAAATCTATTATGGTGACGCATCAATAAAATGAAAAAAAAAATCTAATTTGTCTTCTTCTAGGACAACATTCCCTCAGACAATTAAAGACTAAAATAAAACATCCAAAGTAACGTCGTTTTTCAAAGCCTGATGAGCTAAATTATGCCATTTAGTAAATGTCATGCCTTTGGACTGTCATTAGTTGATTTCTTTGCATTTGTGAGCTGTGTTTGTATCTCATTGACTTTTTCCAGGGCATTTCAACAAAGGGCAGCTCCACATGCGCTCCAGGTACTGGGAGACGCGCTGAGCGGCATCTGAAGTTCAGTTATTGCCGTTTTTCCTGCTCCAACATGGCGTTTTTTGTCTTCAGAGAACGTCTGGCTGCGCAGCGCGACTTCAAAGAAACACTTTCATGGAGGCGCGACAGAGAAAGCGGCTTCAAAGGGCCAGCGAGAGATTGCGCCTTCAGCTGGAAGTACAGAGGGACGTTAGATTGGGACGGACAGTCCGGATGCAATAATTTCAACAAGGACACTTCAATTCCAATACTGGCTTTAAAGCGTCACCTCAGACATCACTTAGTTTGGAGATAATGAGGTTTAAAAGGTGCACAGGTAGGCAAGAGTCATTTTTGGGTTGCTGGTTGAGAAAATCGTCTGCCGTGATAAAGCAGACTAGGAGGAATAGCAAGAGGAAATTGCAAAAATATGTCCAGTATCATTTTATCCATCCATTCTCACTTTTTCCCGGCATCCTGACCCCTGCCATCCTCGGTGTGGATGAGTGCTTCCTTACACTGGGGACCCTGCAGATTGAGGAGATTGGCCAGACACCGAGAGCATGAAACCAACTGATAATGAAATATGGCCAGGTTTCTTCAAGAACAAGATAAGACCTGCTTCTCATCTCTGTCCCAGCTATCAGCCTCTCAGGATCGAATGCAATTCGTGGAAGAGGACATGTCCTATTCACAGCTGCACATACTACACAAGCGCACCAGAATGAGTGCGTGATTTTTAATATGAGGCATGTAAAAATTCTCACCTGAAAGAAATCAGTGAGCGAAAACAAACTGGGTGCGAGTCGTCTCTCGGCTGATGTCACCTCCACCCCCCCTGCAGACTTTGTGTATCTTTAAAATAAAAGTGTCATCTTTTGGTGGCTGGTGCTGCAGCTGTTGGTGTGTTGAGGATACCTCGTGACAAAAGGGCAGTATTGGCTGCACCGGAGTGCAGGTCGTATTTCTTTGACACCGGCTGTATTTGTACTGTAAACTCTTTTACGTGAATGATATGAACTCTGAATGCTTCATAGGCTGCATAAAATGTTACAACCCACAGAGCGAGCGGACATATGGACTTGCGTAGAGGCAGCACAATCCATCACACCGTGAAAACCACACCAACTGGACGGGAAAACTGAGGGCTGAAATGCTGACAAAATTATTATTTTTAGCATTTCTACTATGTCAGAAAGCTTGAATGTTAGCAAGCCACACAATACAGCTTTTTATATATACTGTACACTGCAACACAATTTGTGGTGTCGGCTTTAGCTTAACTTAAAATACTGCTGCCTAAAACTGCCTCACGTCTTATTGCCTGCATCCAATTTTCTTCTTAAAGGCTCAGTTTTTCAGTTCAGCAGCCTGTAAAAATTTAGTACTGAGCTTTTACCATGTTTTAGGCTGAAAACAGTTTTCACTTTATTTGCTGTGGTAAAGAAAAGGAGACACTGTCATAGGGACTTTAAAAAAAGTGCACTGTATTTAGAGTGGGCTGTGAAGTGAACAGTAATAGAGATTTCCTCATAACTCGGGTGCACGTTTGCAGCACAAAGCAATGGAGACAAAAGCAGCAATGCAGTTTGGTACAGCTTTAATCTTCTTTTGAATGTTCTCTTATTTACCCTCTTTAATGCCCAGGAAAGTGTCTCTAAATTAGCTTTTCAGCTACAACTTAAGGTCCAGAATTCCCTGGTTGCAACACTAACTTTGTATGATAACAACACACACACACACACACACACACACACACGCGACTCTCTCATTGACTGTATCCAAATGTCGCTGATATGACAGCATTTTCTTGCAAATCTCCAAAACAAAGCAGCAAAGATCTACACGGACTTGCTGACAGGCCGTTATCCCACACAGTGGAATTCACTGAGTGACGAGAGCACTCAAAGGATTCTGATGTCTGAAAATTAGTGGTTTGACACGGCTGCTGAGAGCAGCCCAGCAGCTTATTGTGACAAAGCAAAGTCAGGTATGAATCGTCTGTGCCCTCCAAATGACGAACCCTAAGTTCCCATAAAAATGCTAATATAGATTATAAAGAGCCTCCAGTGCTTTCCGTCAGCTAAAAGAGGCTATTATGCGGAAATTTGGTTGACATTAGTCTTCGTATTTTTCCTGTATAGATTTCTCCCTCCTAGACTGTCCGTAGGTGAGGGAATTAATGCGTTTCAGCAGCATAATAAGTTCTGTGTGGTTGATGGCGGTTTGTGTGTCCCAGCAGCAGCAGCCAGGTCGATGATTGGCATGTTGAATCATCGTCGGCTCTGCGCGTTTGCGTGCGAGTGCGTGTGCGCGCGCTGAGAGCTGAGCAGAAGAACTGAACTCCCCGCCACCGTCACATTGCATTACCGACTCAGTGGCACGGTATCATCACATCAAATTAGTCTTAATGAACACAAGCGAGTCGACTGAGGAGAGCGATAATCAAACTTTTATTAAATGACTTAATCTTCTGTACATGCATAATGTAATGGAAAGAGAGATGGGTCTGTGGTGTGTGTGCGCATCTATGTGGGGATGATCTTTACCCCCAAAACATGAATGTATGTGGAAGCAGTGAACCTAAAGATGTTTTTCCCACAGCGCACGAGAGCGCTGAGCGCCTCCTCGCTGGGAGAGCTGAAATAAAGCAAGAAAGTAAAATTCTGCTACCATCAAAGCCTGTTCCCTTGAGTAAACAAAAGAGATGCATTTCAAATAGTATGCTCCTTCAGTTCATTTGGTTATCATACAAAAAAAATGCACTGTACGTCACTACATGCATTTTAGGAGGCATAAACAGATAAAATATGGAGTTACCTTTGTGTCATCAAACAGCAGGTTTACAATCACAAAACCTGAGTTTAGAGTAAAACTAAATACACTGCATCTAAAATATTTTTGAATGCAAGTAAAATTTGCCATTTAAAATGTTTACGAAAGCAAAAGTTTTGATATTGATAAACGTAACTTTTGGGTTTCTTAAAACCTTGGACTCACATTTTAATCACAAAGATATTTTACTTGCAGGGAAACATTTCTTGAGCGCAGCGTCGAGTTTTACTGTCGTGGGTCTTAAACGGCCAATGAATTCTGCTTAAACTCCATATTAAAGGTCTAGAAGTGACTCCATACTGAACTCCATCTTTTAAATGTTACAAAGGCTGAACCTGTAAACAAGAGCAAAGCACTTTTTTAGAAAAGAATCCACATATATAATAGATAAGGGTTTCACCCAAAGACGTTTCATCAGTGTCGAAATGTATAAAGCATATTAATGACATATTCTGTTTTTCATCTTATTGTTTAAATGGATATATTTAAAATGCAAATATCTTTTTTGTTGTTTTCCAGATGTGTAGATGCCCCAGTAGGATTAAATGTACCAAGAAGTCACTGGAACAAAGTAAATCTGGCACCGCTGTTCATTAATAAAGCACCAGGCTTTAACCGTTAAAAAAAAATTATATAAAAAGAAAAAATATATCTCACATGCCTTCCAATGCACTCTGCCCACTTTGGCTGCTGATTCTGGTGCAGTAATTGCATTGGATTTGGTCCTAAACAGCAGCACTGCTCTGGCATCAGATGATTCAGCTCCTTCAGTTACCTGGGTGACCGGAGCCGCTTATGGAAATGTCTAAACTGAGATTTTAGCCTCCAAAGTTTGAAAATACTTTGTGCGCAGTTGTTTTTGTAGCACATACATTCATTGTATTATTTATTTCTTTTTTTTTTTCTTTAAAGACCCTATCAGAAATTTAAAAAAAAGAACAATCTAAATGGCCTATATACAATACATTTACATAGAATATGTATGACTGAAAATCCCCACCACAGTTGGAATAAATCCTCTTCGAGTAGGGGAGATGTATCTTCTTATGATAGCGGATTTACAGCCTCACCTCTAACAGACAAAAACAGGCAGATAAAAGGTGCTGCTGCTGGACTTGACCCAGAGCAGGAAGCTGGTTCGGAGAGGAGAGACGGCACAGTTGCTCTGTTGTTGCTGCTGAGCCGCATCTGGTTCTACCTCGTCAGCTGGCCGACCACTTTGAGCAGAGTCTTGTTCTCTTGTTTGAGTTGCTCATTCTCATCTTCGATGTCATCCATGTCCTGTGAAAAGGGCACAACACACACACACACACACACACACACACATCTCTGTTTAGTTCCATCAGGACCCATTAAACCACATGAATATTCAAGACCCTGCCTCTGTACCGCTGAGAGTCCTGATCAGGTTGTGGAGTGTTCGTCTGAGAGTTCAAATGAGCATTGCTTGCTGCCAGGTCCCCCCCCCCTCCCCCGCCTCCCCCGCCTCCCCTTCCATTCGGGGTGCCTTGATAGCAACAAATTAGACATTAACAGCCTCAATTAGTTGCAAATGAGAGAAGCTCCAAGTTGCCACTGCGCTGTCTCATCAAAGTGACACTCCTCATTTTCGGTTTCTTCCATCACCGGTCATGATTGCGTGACTGTTGGGAACGAGCCAAACAACACTCGAAAGAACTTAAAAAGTCCAATTAAAGAGGTCGCGGATTTGCACGGCGTCGCTGCTGCAGACGAAAAGACTCGTTTAAGGTGAGACGCTAACATTTACATTGTTTCATTTAGTCTATCCCGACTTTGTGCAAAGGAAACAAAGAAGATTTTAGATTTTAATGCTGCTGACATCAGCAAAAGTTATTATTTGCTGGTACCGATATTCAATGTGCCAGTGCATCCCTAGATTACTGAGGCGTTCCAGATACTCTGGAAGTCTGATGTCAGAGCTCAGGATTGACGTCACTCCTGAGCTGAGTGCTCCCGGAAAAGCTTTCAGCTGATCCAGACACTGCAGCGAGGACACTCACAGGGACTGCAAAGACAAACCATATTTCTTTCATATTAGTTTCCTTTCATTGGCTCCCTGTTAAATCCAGAATTGAATTTAAAATCCTTCGTCTTACATACAAAGTCTTGAATGATCAGGATCTGACAGTGTGATATTGTCCCACTAAAACACTGCTCTCAGACTGCAGACTTCCGTGTGATTCCCAGAGTTCACACGTCTCTGCTGTTGAAGCAGTTTGGATTCGGGAGACAGACACCTTCTCTAGTTTTAAAGCTTTCATTCTTGATTAAGCTTGAAGTTGGGGCTGGATGAGGTGAACCATCCCTTAGTTATGCTGCTCTATGCTCAGCCTGCAGGGGGATTTCCACCACACTGGACACTTTCTTCACTCCTGATGCTTTTTCACAACACTACCACATGTGACTAAATCGTCTTCTGTCTCCGACAGTTTGTGTTTCATCCCCTCGCTGTAGCCTCTCCTTTTTCGTTCCTCTTTCCGCTCACCCCGTACCGGTGGCAGCAGCAGAGTTTTTCCTTCCCTTAGTCAGCATGTGCTTGCTCGAAGGAGATTCTAGGTTGTTTATCTTGCAAAATAAAGCACCTTCGCCTTCTGAATTGAATTTAATAAGCAAATTTAAGATATCTACGCACTTTTTAAAGACTCAGAGACAGGACAGCTGTTACCTGCCTA
>VOQJ01033341.1:23500-37875 GCA_015052665.1 Apistogramma diplotaenia | reverse complement strand
AATAAAGCACCTTCGCCTTCTGAATTGAATTTAATAAGCAAATTTTTAAAGACTCAGAGACAGGACAGCTGTTACCTGCCTAACTTCCTGTTGCATTTCTGGTCAAAACCAGCAGCTGCTTTCACAGAAACGTCTCTAAAAACTCACTGCAGATATGAAAATCACCTCAAAAGCCAGATCAATTAATGTAGCGTCGCTATGTTACATATGTGAATATTAAGAGATTCCCTCTGTCTACTACATATGAAAGTAACCAGCTGTTTGCTGAGAAGATAATATCAGCTTAAAAAAAGGGAAAAAAAGATCAGATATTGCAGATTTAACCTTTGGAAATACTGAACCTCTCTTGCTTTTATAATTAGATGATTCCATCAGTATTTATGGCACCACTGTGTGAGCTTTCACGGATCTGAACCCTCTGCAAGATATGCTTTGAAGAAAGAGCTTATCAAGGGGGAGACAGACATGCAGCAGTTGAGTTTTATCTTTTCTTTCTCTCCCAAATAAACTTCTACAGTGACTGAAGGTTCAATCTTACTCTGCAGAGACGCCGACTGGATCAACTCTTATCTCCTGCTTTAGCACCAGGCCCTGCAGGAGCCTCTCTCAGGGACATTTCCGATGGCTCTCAGTGCATTAACCATCCTTGGATAAATCACTTCTCTTATAACCAACCTCTCCTGCATGCGATGCTATCAGTACGATGCTTCCGGTGCTCTTTGTGTTTGCAGTGGGTTGCGGAGTGTGTATGACAATGACAAAAGCATTCAGATAATAACCAGGTAACTGTTTTTGTACTTACTGCTAAAAAATCATTTACATATTCGCTGGCAGAGCCTGATCAATTGTGAAGACTTGATTGGCTCCACATAGGGGAGCAAAGGCTTATTTTCTCTGATTATTTAAGACGCATTCTTTGAGAACCTTCTCCTCCTGCTGTTCTTGCTGTGGTGTTTTTTTTTCCCCACCACCGCACTTGTTGATCCAGAAGACACAGCAAAAGGTTTGGAGAGGATTCATTAAAGCTATAAAGAGCCATCAGCCAACATGTTTCTCACCCTGTGTGAAGGGAGAGAAAAAGACCCCCAACCCATCAAGCCAAATGTGAAAACACACCTGACCCCTGCTATTGGGTTCGCTTTAGTGTGAAATGATCAGGCTGTGCTCGTTACGAAATCTGTCAAAAGCTCTTCTGACGATGATTGCAGCAGCAGCACTTATTATCGCTCGTCTCGCCATCCTCACGTCTGAACTGATCTTCCTTCGGGAGTTCGTTTTAGTTCCATTTTTCAGAGAGAAAGGAGGTGTTTGGGTTTTTGTTTTATGGCTTTGTAAACACTCGATATCATCGCTTTATCCACACGTGTGTTTGAGTCTCTCCTCATAAGAGTCCGGCCTATATAAGAGCTCGCAGATATCATACTTAGATCATTTAAACCTATTGTCATTCGTAGTACTTCACAGACTGCAGTTTTGTCAATCTTATTGTCATTCTCTGATGTAACCATGGTGCATTTTGGCATCGGCACCATGACACAAGCTATAGCAATATCAGACACAATAAGCAAATGTTCTGACAAAATCTAAGCTGGTTTCCTTTTTTTAAGAGAACCAAAGTCAAAAAGTTACATTAAAAATGTAAACAGTTACACCCCTAAATTTAAGCTTTACTAGCAACCCCCATGGGTGAGTTATTATAATAAATAAATACTCCACTGTAGGGCGGAGCTACCCATAGAAGCCCAAACCAGCTATAGAGTTGTGCTTTATGACACGGGAGAGCACAAACATCAGCATTGCCAAAAAGAATTTGCCTGTGATCAACACTGCATCGACCGTTTCATGCATTTACATAAACTGTGCACACACATCACGCGTGGACCAACGATTCTCACATAATAGTTAATTGTATAACTGCAGCAAATGTGTGAAAAGGCAGAAACACTGGAATGGGGATTAATAAAAATAAAACTGTAATCAACAAACTCAGTCCAGAGGTGAAAAGTGAACTTTTTCATTTCTGAATGGGGAGCCCAACTGTGAAATAAAGTCACTTTTATAAAGGGTGACTGATTGTAATACCACAGTGATTGTCTGAAATTGGCTAGGTTGTAATTTAGTGTTCATTTAGTTCTGGCTCGTGGCTGCATTTTACTGACTATTAAATGACACAGTAAAAAAAAAAAAAATTGGCTTTGAAAGTTTGGCTTTGAATTTGGTGGAGGTGAACTATAAAAGGGTCAACTCAGACTCGATCTCCAGAGAGTACAAAACAACATGGTGCAGATAAAAAGCACGAGCGCCGTTGTTAGAAGTTATTTTCCCTGAACTTCACCACTTCTTCCTTATTGATCGCCTTCTTTTTTCTTTTTGCTTTATTCAACAAAAACTACTGAAAGAAACCAGAGCAGGACTGCTTATTCGTCACTGCTCACACAACACAACTGACAATACCCTCAAATTTAGGCTGACAAAGCCACTGAAACACCCCAAAGGCACATCCTATGATTGATAAATCAATAAAACAAATCTGCCACATTGACCAGCAACTTAACACTTCAAACAACTCGTGCTTTGAAGTGATTAAACTGCAAATTGCAATAATAGTTTTTACCCATAGTGTCTCAAGTTTTTTCGAATCCAAAAGCAAAAGGTATGTTTATGTGTAACATCTGAAAATCAGGGTAGAAAAAAAAAATACAGCTATTACACACGAGGCCAACAAAATGCCAGATGATGATTACAGCCCCCATAAGCTGCCCACGCATGCAAACACAAAGGAGCACTCAAAATATCAGACATCAGAGCAGCAAATTATGTAGGCTGCACTCACTCTGTTCAGCAAGTCGATTTCCTCCTTCAGCTTCTCAATGAGATCATCGTGGTCCTGGTAGGCTCTCAGCAACCTGGCGTTCTCCTGACGCTCTCTGGCCAGCTCCTGAAAACATGCACAAATTACAAAACACGGTTATATGAAAGGTAAATATTTTCACCAGGAAACCTGCGTTAAGGTGCAACTGGAGAACTGCAGTGTCAGTTTGGGTATAAAAGATTCAGAATGACACACATTGAAACATGGCAGCAACACAGAAACAAACAGCTTTTTCTTGCATGGAAAAGTTTAAACATTCAAATGTTGATGTGATCACTTGGTCGTTTTCATGGATGATTCTGAACCCATGTAGAGATTTTCCTGTGCACATCCCTATACACTGAGAACCCACAGTTTATGGCCAATGCATAGAGAGTTTATTCTGGATTCTTTGCAGCACAGTGGTGCAGTGGTTAGCACTGTCACCTCGCACCTCTGACTCTATGTGTTACTTCTTTAATGAAGCCTGTCTCGGGGGCCTCCCACCCTCTGACACAGCTTGGATGGACTCCAGCACACCTACAATCCTCAAATGGGTAGCAAAGAGCCAACGCTCAGGTCAAAGTGCTGTAACAGTAAAATCAGTGAACAAGTGTGTGAAGTTTGATGTCTCGCTTGAAAAGTATGCATCTCGTTCTGGATTTATGGCCCCTCCTCAGCCCCAACCGGTGGTGGCAGATGACTGCCCCTCCCTGAGCCTGGTTCTGCCAAAGGTTTCCTCCTGTCGAAACTGAGTTCTTCCTTCCCACTATCACCGAGTGCTTGCTAATAGGGGGTCGTTTTGACTGTTGGGTTTTCTCTGTAATTATTGTCGAGTCTTTCGCTTACAATATAAAGCACTTTGAGGTGACTGTTGTGATCTGACAACATATAAACAAAACTGAATTCAATTGAAAATGTTCGTTTTTGTGGAACTTCTGTCTTCTATCTGCCCCTAGAACATCGTTCTCAAGTTAAGGCCAGCATTAAGTTCTTGTGGAACAAACGCCGAGGCTATGACAATACCTCAACTTTGTCTTCGAAACAGCTGAGCTAAAAAAAAATGGAGCTATAGAATTTTGTTGAACTATTTAGAATAGAATAGAATGCTTTTATTGTCATTATACAGATTTTCCCCAAAGTCACTCAAAGCTGAGAATTGCTTCCAGTCATTTATGAAATAGACTGTTTTTTATATCTTTTATACCCAATCATGCTAATAATGAACCTTAATAGTTGCCAGATATTTCACAACTCAACTTTTTATAAACGGTGTTGCTGGCAGCAAGTTCAATATGAGCAAATATAGTTTTAAAACTGAGATTTATCTGTTTAGTCAGTTGGGTTTAATCAATTTCCAAAAAAAAAAATGCAATTGCTTTTCCATTTGCATTTTACAGAGGCAAAAGTGCCAAAACTAAAAGTGAAATGGCTGCATTTAACAGTTAAAAAAGGACCCTTTGTACTAGTCTATTGGAAGAGACGACTTTATTGAAAACACATTTCTACTTACAAAAACATTTGGTATTAAAAGGCGTCAAGCACAGTCAATCGCATTGACTTTTTTGTAAGATGACATTTTTCCAATAATGTATGTAATTTTCTATTTCCCAGTTCCACAGACTCTTCAAAAACCCACAATAATAAATCCACGCAGACTGTCAGTGAACAATGCATTAATAGTTTCTTTTATATTGTACTTTTGTGTTATTTTCAAATTGTACTTAAAAGCCAGTGTGTTCTTGTCCGCCTCCTCTAACAGCCACAGTGAAATAATGGATATTGTGCCTTCCTGAGAGAGACAAAGATTGTACACATGGCATAAACACAGAAAGTTAATGTGCACACATTTTCAAACTGCTGCTATTTTATCATGAAAAAGAAGATTAAACAAGGATGCCTGGTTTCACATTCTTGCCCTTTCAGGTAATCACAAAATTGTTTAAATGGAAAAAAAATAAAAATCTAGCGTGTATCGTGTAGTTACAGTAGACGGCAAAAATACAATCAAGCTGGCATTATAGGTACATAAGAAAAACCATTTAATGTGGCATTTAAAGCACTGTGTTCTTTTGAATCTCCTCTCAAAGACACCTGAACAAACATCTCTTGTGCTTCTTACACAAAAATGCAACAATACAGGCTGAATCTCCATAAAGGGCTTCATTTTGAATGGTATCATCTGACCTGGCTCCATGACTCTTGGTTAAGTGAAGATTCGTAAAACTTCACTATAAGCCGATCTAAGCAGGCAGTCAACATATGCCATTTGGTCACAATTGCATAAAAACATGGGCAATAATGGAGTTCGGGAACATTGTCTATTGTGCCAAGTTTCTCCCCAAAATACACCAACACAGCATATGTGTCTCAGCCATATCTGATGGTAACCTGAACACTAGGCAATTTAGACCTTAGGCAGCTCAGGCTGTGAGCAGATAAGCTCCACCCACCAACTGTTCAAGCCTTCTGTTTGAGAGTGGCGGGCAAACAAAAGATGACCTCTAAAATCCCACACTTAGCATTAGGTACCGTCTCACACTTTTTCAAGGGTCTAAGGGAGTCCTGTAGATGCTACTTGGCTTTTTCTACGAAAGGCACAGTATTCAACAAATATCTCTAGTTCTACGACCTAAAGATACCAACAAACATACCCCCCTTGGGGCTCATGAGGGGCCAATGTGGGCAAACCCACATTGCCTACAGTGGGCCCAGTACCAGCATGAAATGTAAGGCATATCTGGGCCCCACACCACAAGGTAGTCTACCATGGGCTAACTAGGCTGCCCACAGAGAGAGGCCCACAGTGGCAATGATTGCTGCACAGCGTACCCCACACTCTAGGTGTGGAGTGCTCAACCAATGCCCCCGCATGTGCCCCCATAATACATTACCTCCACCAGCTGGTGCTGACCAGAAAAAATAAAAATAAAAATAAAGTTGGGTTTGCCACAGCAGGCTGTGCCACTTATTTGATTTGGTAGATTTTTACACCAGTTGCCCTTCTCATGGTGTGCCAACAGAAAAGCCCCACATGGGTTTTTGATGGGCAGCCTACACTGGGTTACCCCCCAAATTCCCTCTCGGGGGCCCAAAAGGCAAAATTGCTATGGGCCCCACATGAGTTAGTCTACATGGATATTTTTGTGGGTAAGCCAACTGTGGGTTTTCCCCATAGAAAACCTATATCGGGGTCAAAAGGGCAAAAGGGTCCCACACAGTCCCACAGTTCACCCATAACTACTTTCAAGGTAGACCTGAAAGTCTATGAGATTTAGTCGGATGTTATCTTATTGAGCATATCTGCATCCTGTATGAAAAGTGAAAAACAACAAGCACAAGAATGTGTGTGAAATAGGATTTCTGAGGAAAAAACATGTGAAAGGCTTCATGCTGAAGTCACAGCCAGTACTGCGTGACTTTTCATAAGGCCACCCAAGTGACATTTGTTTCCGAGTCGAGTTTCTACAGTGGGAGCAGTAAGGGTTTGAGTGGCTGATAGGAGCTGTGTAGGAAGAAAAGACATATCTGCACTGAAAAAGGTCATCTATTCAACAACACTGAGGAGAATTTTTCTAAGTGCAGGGCCACAGTTTCCAGCCAGAAATTCACAACTTGGGCAGTTGCACAAAGGACTCAAAGTGGAATTTCATCTTAAAGTGCTACTGATAGAGGCTTTCTGCTGGCTGAAGGAGTCAGCCTCGACTCATCCTGCAGTGAGACACTAATAGAATTTGGTTTTGAAAGGAGATGTCAAAAACTGATGTTACCTCAATTTTAGGTCTTCATGGTGTTCTGCAAGGATGAACTTTCAGTAACACCCAGAGAAGTATAGAAACTCAGCTCCGCTCTCACTTGCTGATCTTTGATAAATCTTCCCTTTTTTTTTTCTTTTGCTATAACAGATCTCGATGGTATAACGCTGGGCTCAATCAAAGATGAGCCGTCACATCAAGGCAGACGTGATCACATTCTCCCTCACATTGAGGCAATAGCTACTACTAGAGACACTAAGCTCAATTCCCCACTATTGTTTATGAGAATTTTAGAAAACACATTCGATACAGTTGATTAATCGAATGTTGACAAAATTTTACTATTTTTCCAGAACAAAAAAATTTAATCAAAGGTTGCTTTTCTTCAAAGATTTGCAGTCAATCTGAAAGGGGCTTTAAGATCCTTGTGCATCTCCCCAATTTTTAGATTGCTTCCTAAAGTCCTCTTGCACTGCTTGCAAAACCCTGCACTGTTAACACCTGAAGATGCCACACAGGCCTAGAGACTAGTTGGCAACCACCTGCAAGTGGTTGCTGGCAGTTACTGTGAAACTGATTGCTAAAGATGCAGCCTTGCAAGTCTAAAGACTGGTCAGTGACCTTCTAGCAACTACTGGTTGCTATGGAAAAAAATGCATGTAATCTGACTGGCTGCTGGTTCCTGGATTTGACTTTATTAAACTTCGTCTTTCTTAAAATGAAATCTAAAAATCAGGAGATGACAGAGGAGGGGAAAAAGTCTCTCCAACACTGAAGAAGTTTATATAAATCTCTGAAACTCCGGTAATCCACAGCAAAACAATAGGCAGATTGTCAGTAGATTTTTTTTTTTTTGATAGGTAAAGACTTAGACAAACTGCCAAGAAAAACAGGTGCTGACCTCATCACCACAGGGAGGCTATAAAATCTACCAGCACGTTCTGACTCATCTGCATCAGAGCACATACTTACATTTACTTACAACTGTCTCCTTAAGAAATGAAAACGTATCTAAGTTTTAAGAAAAACTCAAGTTATATCCTGAAAGATGGAACATTTCTTGAAATCACAACCTACTTTGGCTTGTGTTCCTATGCACGAGGTCCAACGAGTGATATGATTGACAAGGGTTCAGTCTATGTACCTTCTCCAGCTCTTCTATCCTTTTCTCCAGACTTCCGGGTGCTGAAGCTCCTCCGTCTCGGCCGTGACGGTTGTGTCGCTGTCGGCTGTTCCCACCCATCTCCTCCTCTGACCCCTGCTGCGCAGCACTGTTACAAAAAACACAAACACAACACTGCTCAGCCTGTACGACTTGAATGCACGGAAACGTTTCATCTTTTTACTTCTAATTATTCGTAAGAAAAGGAAAGTTATGAAAAGAGTAATATTTGTGTTTGATTTTTTACTTTTCAAAGTGTCCGGCAGTGTATTCATACTGAGGCCGTTTGAAGGTATGAATCATACCCACATTGTGAAACTTCAATAGGGATGACACATGCATCATCAAAAGAGCAGGTGGGGAATATCTTCTGCGTTGTTGCTCTTTCAATTAGGCTTACATTATTAAAGCCCCTCTCCCTTTTTATTCCTTTAATGGAGAAGACCATCAAGGATTTGCAACTTTGGCATAAAAAGGATTCTGATTAAGAAACAATTTACATATTACAACTTCAAATAGGCTCAGGAATGGCAGTGGCAACTTGTGCGTCACTGCTGTTAAGCTGGTGGTGGTGAGAGGTTGGGGGGGGGGGGTGTTCTGAAGGTTTTTGTATGCAGCTCAGCCAGAACATTAAACTTATCTCGTTTTCATTTCTCCTGTGCTCAGAGACGGAGTCTGGGGCGGCCGGGGATAGAATATTCATGTGCAGTCGATTTCCTTACTGACCTTAATCCAATAATTATTGACGTGGAAACTGGGAATGAATTGCTGGCTCTATACTCCATAACTACACCTACTCCCGCTCCCCAGTAGCAGGAGACAGACAGGTTTATATAATCTCCCTGGAAATCAAATTACTTAGTTTGTAGGCTTCAGTGTGTCGTCTGAAGAGGCTGCTTGGCAGACATCTACAGCTGAAGCAGACAGGAATGCGGCTGGCAAGACAGAGGACAAATATAACTCCTTTGTACCATCTGCACTCTTCTTAAGACCTGCCAGATATGATGTTCACATGATTAGGCAACTTTACAAAGTACTTTTAAGTCTGAAATTGTAGCAATGGAAACTCTGAGTATAAACTGTAAGCATTTGTTTATTTTTCTTTATTTCTTTATTTTATTTTTCTTCAATGCTCTGATTCATGAATTTCCTGTTTAAAGTATAATAATAATAATAATAATAATAATAGTAACCAGGCAGAAATGGTTTTCTTGATTTAGTTTTTTCCATTTTTGGTTTGTTTAGAAAATTTGATATCTGAAGAATAATATGGGTGTAGTCTCAGGGTCGACTGTTCAGTCGGTCTAAACCAGAACACTGACGTTTTTGTGTGATGATTTCCTTCCAACTTTTGTTTTGACGGCAGTTTTGAGTACGAGCATATCAGAAGTATGTGAATATGTCTTGTCTACTGGTTTAACAGCTGCCGGTGAATGCAACAGCTTTGACGGCTCCAGCATCCAGCAATATAAGTAGGTACACCCACTATTGGCAACTCATTTATCAGGATATGAAACCTTTCAGCATTTACCTTAAATAGTTATTTTACTGGAATCACCAGCTGAATCAAAAACAATAAATGAGGGTGGCAGGGAAACTTGAACACGTAGACACACAGGCAGGCGACAACACAACAATGTTGAAAAATGTTCAACTTTTGTCGCTGTTTGTCAGTCAGCGAAGGTTTCATTGATCAGTGGGCGGAGAGCATGCTGCACGCTGCAGTCTGCATGATTTTTCGATGCACAACGCCGCCGCCGCTATCGTGTGTTGGGTTTAACTCCAGTGGCGACGAGGACCACGCGTCGCTGTCGATCGGCGCTCCCCGTGTGTGAGCCCATTACAAGGACGACTGCTGATCTGCCTCCACCACTAGATGGCTGCAAAGTGCAGACTGGGCTGAAGAGACGGCCACGGAGCAGCAGACTTGAAGATGTGCACAGCAGCCATGGTTCAAGCAACAAAGATACAGAAAAAGGACTGTAACTGATCCTGAGACACAGTCCATCTTTCATAATCACTGAGTTCCAGTCTAGATGAATCGCACTGACTGAGGATTCTCTTTAAACATGTGCTGGAGCTGAAACTAAACAGTGAGTAAGTTTTGTCTGGAGGCCAAAACGATCACTGAAATTAGAAATCCCGAAACTGTAGTAAAGACCAAACGACAGACACAGGTCTTATGACATAAATGGCTTAAGCTCCTGCCTCTGTATCTGAGTTCCACTTAAAATCAGCCAGTTCTTTCCTCTGCTGGAGGTTGGCTATGCAATTTCTTGTACACAGGCAGAGGCAGCATTTGTGTGTAGCCTGACATTTACAAAACACGCATCTTATTTTTCTCCATTCTCGCAGAGCCAACATTGCTGCAGCCAGTGCTTTTGATCAAGAGGGAGTCCTTGAAACGCTCTCCTTGACGTTTGTCTGAATCGGGATAAAAAGGACGCATCATTTGTCTCTCTCATTGAGGCTCTTCAAGGCAACTTTATCAGCGCGAGCACACACAAATACACACTGCACAATGCAGTCCTTTGCCATGATCCCCCCCCCCGTTTGTGTTAAGACTCAAACACAAACATCACACATACATGGATTCTCCAGGACGCACAGCAGGTGTTGAAACCAAGCGTAAACATCCACAGCCTCGTCACTAAATATCACACAGTGGCCCTTTAGCACCCCGCAGGGCGAGGTCTGGGGGAAGAGAGAGGCTAAGCTAATCGCACACTCTTGGGAGCCTCAGCAGGACGGCACAGACGAGAGCACCAATAACAGCAGCAGTCACAGGTATAACAGCATCTCTCCACAAACACGAGTGTCAGTGTGGAATGAGTCAAACCTACACTGCACTGGATTCAGTCATCTGTTTAATGCTCTCATTACTCTAAATAGCAAGCGAGTATAAAGCCAGCTTCCACGCAGAGCTGCTTTGAGCTGCTAGTTTAAAAAGATGCAGTCACTCCTCAGTTATCTCAGTGGCTGCTGGGATTTCAAGCAGGCAGCGGAAGCTCGGTTGTGCCTTGGTTTTGAAATCCTCAATCTTTCAGGTCCCCCGAAGATGGGCTGCTTATGTAGTTAGTTTTTTTTCCCTCCCCTTTTGAAAAGACAGAGCTTTAGACAGTGGAAATCTGTCAACACCGCAGTACTGCCCCTCGTTCATAACACCGAGCAATTAGAGCAGACGTGCCCTCCTCGACAGGATGTTTGTCAGTTTATAAAACACAAGTCAAGAGCACGCTCCCGACTGACCGGAATCACTCTGCCTTCTGTGACGGTGTGGATGTGTTTCCACTGAAAGCTCGTGGTGACTGATAATGATTTAGGTTTCCAAACTTTTGAAGGGTTATTTCGTTTTTGTTTATGTCACTGCACAAGTTAATTTTAGCAGAGGCAGCTTTAACCTGGTGGCAGTTTTTCACTTTTTGTGTGTGTGTGTGTGTGTGTGTGTGTGTGTGTGTGTGAAAAGGGCTCTTATTCAAATTCTGAACAAGCAGCTGCAACACTGAGGAGGAAAATGATGCTGCTGCACCAAAAAGGCAGCAGCTGATTTTTCCCCCCCAGTTTCTTCCAGTATGAGCTTGCAATGACATAAGCTAAAGTCAGTGGGTTTAGAGCTAGACAGATGGTAAGCTACAAGCCTCTGATGTGCATTTTTTTGTGTTTAAAGTATTGTTTTTCTGAGTAGGCAAAGCAATGATATGATAAATGATATGATGCAGCATGCAAAGACAAAAACATACTGGATTTTTTTATGGCATTTCCTAAAGATGCCACAAGATGTTTCTAAATTACATTCATTTACTGGCAGCTGTTCAGTGTGTTTCTTTATGATCTGAATTTTGCTTTTTAGTTATAGTGGATGCAGGGCAGTAGTGAACAGGTTAGTAGTGATGTGAAGCTGGATTATTGCCCCTGGCTTTGCTGAATATACTTCAACTGTAAAATGTTGCATCATTTACAATAATCTGCGCATGCTCCTTTCCTAACTCGGGAAATACAACGACGAGTAAATTAGAGAAACATGTATGTTTAAAACTGCTCTTCCCGCCATCTTGTGCTGCCCGGCCCACCTGGTGGGTTATCTGCAGCAGAACCGCTGAGCAGCCAAGTGAGGCCAGCCCAGCTGATGAAAGCAGCAGCCATAATTACACAGCCAGATTGAATATCAGCTGGTGAACCCGACTGCCGGGGCTGGTCACAACTTCTCACTTTGGTTGCAAATAATGCAAAACAAATGCACGGCAGACTCACGCCGGGGGACCTCAACTCTCAATAACACAACAAACTATTTTCTGTGATACACTTCAGTGAAAATGCATCTTTTCGTGAGACCTGCCCAGACAATTCACACATGCAGTGTTAAAAGAATACTAATCCTGAATACCTGTTTACAAAAATCTGAATGAAAACACAAAGATTTTCCCAGGATGCTTCAGTTCAAACTTCATTTTTTTTAAGCTGTTTGAGGAGAAACAGAACCTTTCAAACCGAATCAGTTACTCTGAGCACTCCCTGCCAACCGCAGCAAGGATGTGATGGTGTGAACAAAGTGTCCAGGGTCCAAATGGTGTCCTGTCAGAGTTCAAACCCATCATCTTAAAAAAAAAATAGACCTGAAGAAAAACTTTTAGAGGAAATCTCCTCTCGTAACTAATGACTCAAACTGCTGTTTCTGATCCTGGCCTCTAGTGCTGCTCTTGACACATTGCTAGCGATGTTATGGCAGACAAACGCCGTCGCGGTTAGAAAAATGAGCCTCACCTCTTGTGGCAGCCACTTCCAGATCTTGGAGTCTCCTGAAAAAAATAAATAAAATGATGTTAGTCAAAAAACAATAAATCAAGAGTTCCTTTAAAAAAGTCAACATTTCTTAGAGAAACAAAGATTTCAGCAGGACATCTGTTTGAGTTTGGTTTCGCTATCATGCTGCACTCATCTGCCTTTCTGTTGTGTTGGTTCACCAAAGGAAAGAAAAAGTCATCTACAGGATGAGAGAAATTTATCATTTATAGAAAGCCTTTAGGTTTTCTGTGAACGGAGATATAGATGGGCTTTGTTGCATTTAATAGTTCAGGAGGAGCCCCATAGCCCCGAGAGGTGGAAGGCAATCTCGTTTTTGGAACGCGAGGGTGTATATTTATCTTATTTTTCTCCATTATTGTGTGATCTAAAGGTTGTTTAGATCTTTGCAGCAGTGATGCTCCCGGTAAAATCTCACAGTTCTGCGTGTCACAGATGCTGTGAGATGAATGCACCTCTTTTTCCTGAGGTCTTGTGCAGTGAAGGAACCCGCATTTGACTGAGAAGCCTCGGCTTTGCTGCAACCTATCAGTCAGAGCTTAGCTTGTGGCTGACTCTCAGCATACACCGGCCTCTGTGCCTCACTGGCAAATCATCCATTACATGTGGAGTCCTCATCTGCTTTGATTTGCAAAGATGGAAAAGAAAAAGAGGGCAAACTGTAGCAACACTTGGTCTTATACTAAGCATGAAGCCTGGTTGACACCTGGAATTAGGAGCAATTTAAAATAGAAGGCTGCCTTTTTGTAGGATTTTGTATAATCCAACAGGAGCCACAGCTGCTCTTTAAAGGCCACGCCTTGTTGTTTGATCTGCTTCCAAAAACTGTCTTATCAATAGTTGACTCTGAGGCAGACAGATGGTGCTACGCTACGAATGCACTGTACCTCAGACTGGGCCTGAACCTTTTAACCGAAACACACGAGCCTCAGAAAACACTGAGGTTGCAGAAAGTTCAGATCTGTGTTTCACACTGAGGACGACATGTGTAAGACGCCAGTTATTTTCACAACTGTCTGTTTGCCGTTCATCGCCGTTTACTGGGCTCAGATCTGAGAAGCTACAGTCGCCGTTACTCTTTAGATAACTTTAAATAAATCTATAAAAACTGTTGATTTTTCTGCCAGTCAAGAACGCACATGCAAGGAAAGCTGTCTAAATGTAAATGTGCGTTATTGCTCTGGGTTCCACAGTCGGGCAGGACCTGAAGAACAGGATGCTCAGAATATAAAGCTGACCTAGAAATACAGTCTGATGTTGCCCAACATGAATTTGAATTCAGTAAAGAACATTTGCTTTCAGCTCATCTGATCTCATGAGCCTAAGTTTCAAGCACTAAGTCCACTGGTTACAAACATTAATGACGACTCAGGTCAGTGAAAATATGAGTCACAACAGCAGCATGAAGGTATTAGGCTCAGGTTGGCTGCTGAACCTGGTAACGCATCGCCTCATCAGACCTTCATTTTAATACGATTTTTGATTTTCTTTTACTTTACTATTTAAATCATGTTTTGCAGAGCGTTATAGGTTGTAAATATCATTTGTAAATACTCTTCTTTAATGTCTGCTATCCACACAAAAGCAACACAGTAGGAAAAAAAAGAAGAAATATATTCTGACTTTTTGGTTGATGAACAACAAATTTTGCACACACATTTAGATAATCTGCAATCTAAATGTCACCATTAATTATCTGAAAGAATATGAATATTTAATAAGTAATCACAGCAGTGCAAGAGATGATCAAATGATATTAACATTTCATTACATTAAGATGGATTCAGGACCTGATTTTTACCCTGTG
>VOQJ01033335.1:2465-21132 GCA_015052665.1 Apistogramma diplotaenia | reverse complement strand
CACACAGTATCTCTCTGTGTCTCTGACACACACACACACACACACACTGTCCACCCATCACACACACACACACTGTCCACCCATCACCCACACACACACTGTCCACCCATCACACACACACACACTGTCCACCCATCACCCACACACACACTGTCCACCCATCACCCACACACACACACTGTCCACCGATCTCACACACACACACACTGTCCACCCATCACCCACACACACACACTGTCCACCGATCTCACACACACACACACTGTCCACCCATCACCCACAGCACAGTCTGTCTTTATATCAAAACCATAGTGACTCTTATTTAGCTGCATCTCATACGTTTGAACTGCCCTGCTGTTTCTGAGAGAAACTCATCAGGTTTGCTTGTTTGTAGAAAGCTGGTCATTATTGGAATTTCGTGTCTGTGTCTTTGTTTATAAATGAGCACATCAGTTATTAGATCGCCCATACTGTAGTCTTAGTAAAGCTCCGTTTCAGTGCCTGGTCAATTTAAAATATGTCGTGCTTTAAATGTACACAGCACACCACTTAGTGACGAGATGCAGCTGTTACACTTCACCAGACGTCAGTGAGCAAAGACGTCATTTTGTCTTGCAGAACACTGAGGTTGTCTTAACGTTTGCCTTCTGACATTTATTATTATTCATTGTTGCTATTAATTGTTGGCCAGTGCTGTGTCTCCATGCTTAGAACACCGAAGGTTGCACTGTGAAGTGGGGAAGAGATGCTTCAGTTTTCTCTCATTTAAAAACAGATATTTTACATTGTCAGTATCTTGCTCAGGTCTTCTATCATTTGAGCAAAACATTTGAAAATCTTATGTTCCCTCTGGGACGTGGCGTGGCGGTTAGCGCTGGGACCCACTCCACCGTGGCCCTTTCTGTGTGGAGTTTGCATGTTCTCCTGTGTCTGTGTGGGTTTCCTCCTGCAGTTAGTGGTGATTGTGTGTCCCTCTGTGTTAGTGTCCCCCCCCCCCACGACCCTGAAAAGGACAAGTAGAAGAAAATGGATGGATATTGAAGCTATTCTAGTAAACACGCATTAACTGCATTTATTGATTTTGGTTTTGTGGCCAAATCAGGGTTTTCACTCTTCCTGTTGTACATCTCGATCCTCAGGCGTTCATGCATTCGGCCTTTGTGCCACGGCCCTCATCACTGACATCCTCCAGCTGATGACTGGCTACCCAACACCGTACTTCCTAACTGTGTGTAAACCCAACTACACCACCCTTAATGTCAGCTGTGAGCAAAACCCCTACGTCATGGAGGACATCTGCTCAGGAAGCGACCCTGCAGCAATCAACCAGGGCAGGTGAGGAGAGAACGATCGTCTCATTTGCTCCACTTCTGGATTCTAAATGCAAAAGAGCCGCAAAGAGTGGATCAAAGTCTGTAGAAAAATACATCTAACTTGATGCTTTGTGATGTGTTTTATCAATAGTTATGAAGTACATCAGAAATCTGAGACAGAACTGTAATAGCTTGGTAATTTAACTACCACATCAGCATTTTTAAACTGTCATGCACATGATGCTTGAAGATGCACATGCACATAGTTGAGGAGACGCTTTAACTACTACAGAAACTGCACAATGGCAACAGGACAAAACCCAACTACTAAGTAGGTCATAATCAGAACAAACCAAACTACTGGAGAAGCAAAGATGATCAGGGAGCCGGAGGCAGACGAGACGACAGTGTGACAAAGGCTGAGGGAAGAAGAGCAGTCTAATTACACACCAGGGAGGGGAACACAATATAAAACAGGTGAAGTCAATACACTTGATTGCATTAATGAGAGCAGGAAGAAGAACAAAGGAGGGAAGTGAAAAACAAAAATCACATGCAGGATTCAGGCACGGTCACAACTCTGAGAGGCTTCTTCTAGTTTTGCTTCTTCACACCAGCAACGTGGATTTTAAATCAAACAATCAGTGCAGACCTTTAAATCAAGGAGAAATTAAGTCAGAGGCTCAACAATGTTACATATATATGTTTAACGTTTTTAAGACTTGGATGAAAATCCTTTAGAATCAATGACCTGAACTCCACAAATATCACCAATATGAGCTCCTTTGAGATGCTGCGAGGCCTTTAGTGCTGCTGCCTTCAGGTGCTGCTTGTTCGTGGCTCTTTCTGTCACTGAAAAGCTGCTCTTTTGAATTAAGACAGGGTTATTGACTTAGCCATTGGAGAATCTCCCATTTCTTTGCCTTAAGAAACTCTTTTGCAGTGTGCTTCGGATTGCTATCCATTTACGCTGTGAAACTGCTGCTTGGTCAGTTTTGCTGAGCAGTGAGTGCAGCCCTGAACACGTCACAGTCTAATCTCCGTTTCAACTGTCCAAAGAGTTTCTTTCTCAGAACTTGTCAGGTTATCTTCCAGGGTCTTTGGTGTTGCTGCATCTTGTTTTTAACAGTGCTCCAGACTAATATTTTTGATGGGTTACTTTTAGTTTTCAGCCGAATGAGGATCTTCTTCAACCTCATTGGTCCATTGGTCTAATGAACAGCTACCACATGATAGTTCACCTCTTGGCTTAAACTCCATATCTTTTATCTGCTTAATTCTCCATGGAAACAGCCTGTCAGGCAGCTGTTTAAATACATGTGAGCCTTTGAAAAGCTCTCATTCCTCAACACTGTAGCCTAACCCTCAGAGGTCGAAGCCATCATACCTTAATGATGATGGAGACTTCATACCCTAAATCTACTTCTGCATTCTGAAGAAAGGCAAAACAGTTCTTGAAAAGGTGTGAATAGTTTTAGATGCCGCGGCATAATTACTTTGTTCCCTAACAACCAAATGAAAACAAAAACTGCACCCTGATTGTCTACGGTTACAGTTGGGATTAGCACTGGGGGTGAGACGCTGAAGCGCACCTCAATCACAACTTGACTGATTTAAAATCCAGTGGAGTACAGACACAAAATGTCAAATAACCTTACAGACATAATCAACTTACAGACGTAACTATAATCAGTGAAGTTTTTTTATTTTAACTTTGTACAATAGGGGTAGCGCAGTGCTGGAATACACAAATCATGGCGAGAAATGTCACAATCTGCAGACAGACTGCAGGCAGGAGTGTAAAGGATGAAGCTCCAGAACACAGGCAGGATTTAACAGAAGGTGAGGCATTTAACTGGGCTGTTACAAAAGTCCCAAATCTGAGGGGAAAAACACAAACAATGAAAAAGCCCAAAAGGGGAAACCCACCAATATCCACGTGCACTGGGCCAGGAAACACATGGGTGGGGGGGTTACACACTGAAAGAGTGGGAAAATGTCCGCACACCAGGAAGCTCCAGAATAATCGAGTAGAACCGAGTAGAAGTAGAACCTTCACATGTCATAAAGGAACGTTGTGTTAAAACGTTACTTTTGTCGTCTGTTTTGGAGACACACACTGAGGCACAGAAGCACCATTTACACACAAAATGTTAATCAGGAAACTACACACAGGAGAAAAGTAACAAGACAGGTGAAACCAATGGAAATTATGGCTCAAGGGAAGTGAAACTGAATGCAAGACACAGAAGACAAATGATTACCAAAATAAAACAGGAAGTAATTAACACACACACACACACACAGAGCAACATAACACTAAGGCCAGCAAACTTATATAAGAAACTCAAAAATCTAAACCATTAATGTAACTAACAGAATAATCAGAAACTGCAAAAATTCTAATAAACAAAACCACGGAAGAAGAAAAACCCCGGGGCCATGACAGGAGCACGCTTTAAAAATTCATCTTTTTTATTCATATGCTCTCTCGATTATTTAAGATGATCAGAGTTTCTGCCCTGCACTGGTTCTGTGTGTGGTTTATCTTGACGCACTGCGCCATGCTGTTGTTACAGCTGTTACAGCTGTTATCATAAATCACACCAGTAGATGGGTGGTAACAAAATATTTATGATGCAGTTTAGCCAGTGGCCACAGCAAAACGAGGACACAAATGCAGATAAGGCAGTAAAAACTAACCACAGAAACGTTGATGTTAACGACGATGCCATCCATCAGCAGCTGAGGTCAGTGAGGGCAGCTAGCACAGGTCAGCTAGCTCAGAACCCAGAGGGTGAGGTCATTCCAGAAAGGTGATAGAATCTAATATAGAAGGATGATAACATATGCTCATGATATGTAGACTCTCTGTTTATAGCAACATCAGCTGCAGCCTTATTGATTAGTGATTCCATCTTCTGATTGGACGCTGAGCATCATGTTGGTCAGGAATGTGTCATGGCCATGAAGTACATAAAGTCATAGTACAGACTATGATTCAATATTAAAACCATAATATATTTGCTAACTGAGGGGTGACTAAAAGGATTTGGACTAAAGTTTGGGGCTGGGCCTCCAAATTAGGCAAAACTGTTGTGCAGAAGGTAACAAAATATCTGTGAAGGCTTTTCTCGTATGATCATGTTTTTCTGACTTCAACATTTATTTTATATTTTCATTAGTTGTGGGATGATTTCCCCAGGTGGGATTGTATCTGTTTAATGGAAAATTTTAAACCGTATTTTTCGGAGTATAAGTCGCTCTGGAGTATACAGTAGGTCACAGCAGCAAAAAAATCCATAATCCAGAAGAAAAAAACATATATTAGTCGCTCCGGACTATAAGATGCACTTTTTGGGAAAGTTTCTTTGATAAAATCTGAGACCAAGAACAGACATTTGATCTTGAAAGGCAGTTTAAAATAATAATGAATGAGAGAACAACAGGGCGAACGGGCTAACGTAACACTCAGTTATAGACATGAACTGAGTGTGTGCCTGGTATGTTCACATAACAGTTATTCAGATAACTATAGCATGAAGAACATGCTAACAAGGTTAGCAAACCATCACTCACTGAGTTCTTCATCCTCACATAAACAGCTCCGGAGGCAGACGAAGCTCCTCTTCCTCTCTGCGTCCTTTCCTTAGACTGGTCGTCAGTAGCAGGTCTAATTATTCCGGCCTTCCTGAATCCCAACAGGATGGTTTCGGTTGTCAGTGTGAAAATAACGAACACGTGAAATTATATAATAATGTGTTGAGCTGGTCGCGCAGCCTTCTCTTTCCTCTTGTTTTGGAGGATAAGCGGGACGTGACTTCACTTCTCTTTAGCCTTCAGGCATATTTATTGAACATAAAGGCTTCATAAAACTTTGCGGGCGAAGACGACACAGTCACAAGAACGTAATGATGTCACAGTTTGATGTTACCGTAGTGACGACCAGAATTCTCCAGCTACCGTATCAAATGAGTAAGGCCATCAAAATAAAGTAACTACTCTTAACACAGAGTTAATAATTTCACATATACGTCACTTTGGAGTATTAGACGCAGCCCCACCAATCTGTGAAAAAAACAGCGACTTATAAAACACAGTATTTATGAAAGTGCTCTAACTACAGTATAGTTTAAGACCCAAACCTTTGGACAGTAGTGTACACAATGAAGGACTCAGAACTGAAGAACAGCTTTATTGCTGAGGTCTCACAAAACACACCAAATTAAAGCAGTTACAGACGGTCAAAGCAGGACCCCACCTGGGCACAGGCACGAGAAGACAGAGCAAAATGACATCCAACGTAACGAGGAAACAAGCAACAGAGACAAGAGGAAGCTAAACTGGACAAAACACACAGAACAGGCAAAAAGACAAACTCAAACAGGAAGTGTACAAACTTAACACAGGGAGGCAGCACATGACAGGACACAGAGATAACGATTAATACTGAAAGGAAACAGAGCACCAACAAACAGAAACAGTAACAAAAAGTCCACAAAAGTAAAAACTCCTGGACATGACAGCTGCTCAAACAGGACTGAGAGCGAGCACTCACAGAAGCGACAAAAGGAAAAGCTGAACTAGTATAACTGAAAAAACATAAAGCAGCAGACAGTATTTCTGTTCTGTGTGTAGCAAATTACACTTTTCATTTTTTCAAGCAGTCAAAATTTAATTATATGAGTTCATTTTAAATCTGTGTGATTATGCACAGTTTCTGTAGGATCTGATATAGTCCATGTGTTTTTGTGTCACTAGGCAGCATAAGGTCGTCCATGGCATGAAGCTGACCTGTGCATTTGGGAGACGTGTAGTTTAGGCTGCACTGTGGTGCTCTAAATATAACCTCCTGCTCTTGGCATAAACACAGTCTTCTGCTCTCTGTGACAGCTTTAGCTTCAACCTTGTTTCTAGAGCAGCAGGAGTAGCTGTGTTGCTGCAGTGGTTGTGCATCCGGGTATTATTAACCTATTTTAATGGCAGAAGCATTGCATTATAAGCGTTGCCTCTCTTCAGGAAAGTCTGACAAAGATGCATCGTGGTTTGTGTTGAAGTTCGTCAAAAAGCAGAAATAAATATTCAGAATTTTGGAATTATAATCACATGTAACAGAATGTGGGGCAGATCCTCTTTGTTTGGCTGCATGTGATCCCTGCTTGTTCCATGCTTTTCCATCCATTTCCAGTAGAAGAGGAAATGCAAGTTGTATTTTCATTACGCTCACGTTCAAGTAACAAAATAAAGTCAACTTAATATTTGAAGTCAGATGTACTCTTGACTTTCTAAAGTCAGAATTGCTATTTCAAACAACATATAATCTCTTTGCTGCATTTACGTGAACAGGAGTATAATTCACTTGCAAATGTAATTTACAATAATGGAGGTTTCAGTTAAAGGCCAGTGTGACATGATGTGTGACATCATTTACAGAGGTCACCCAAATAGAAGAGAACACGTATAAAAAATCATAATTACATGCAACTGAACACTAAAAGCTTAAAATTCTAAAAGTTGGCCAAATTGGCAGAAGCTTCTACTTTTCTGTCATCAGTCTTCGGATAAGAGTGGATGTGTTTCACAGCTTTAGCGTAATAGTCGGTAGGTTAAAAAGCCTCCCTCAGAAATGATGTCAGAAGACCTGCATCACCGTGGAGACAGTTTGGAGAAATGGGCACAGCTTCATCAGACCCAGGCCTCCTCAGACCCACACGCCTGTTAAAACAAGTGCAACATTAAGATTAAACTTGGTTGATTAAACTTAAACATTAAACTTTGTTGATCCCTTCGCAAGGTTCCGTCAGGGAAATTACACGTTCCAGATCAGCCATCCAAACACAAACACCAGACAACAACAAGAGGAGATGAGTGTCTGAGGTCATGCAGCCATCAAAGGCGCTACATTTTAGCAAATGAAAGACAAAAAGCAAAATACAATAGGGGTAGGTAAATAGGAGAAAAGGTCATACTGTGTTCAATTTAAATGGGGTTCCAAAAAAATTGCAAAGCAAGAAGCACATTCAAAGCATGGCAATGGTGAGGTGAGGGAATGTGCAGCCTTGGTCGCTATGGTAACAGTTCACCCAGGTCAAAACAAGCAAGGCGTCCCAGGGAGAAGAGCATCTGATAATGTTCAATAAGCCAAAATACGTAAACGTCGTCCACATCCTCAACTGACAGCGCATCTGTGCACATCATCATCCACTTCAGCCCAATCAGTCGCACCGGGACACGAGGCTTCTCCTAATCTCCTTGTGGAAAAATTTTGATCAATAGAGTTGAGAGCCCAGCTAACCAATTCCATAATTCAAGTTGAGAGTGCTGTGCAGAGAGAGGCTCCTAGCAGCACGCAGGGCAGATAAGGAGGAGTGGGGGAGAACGAAACCTCCGCTGAGAGCTTCTGCAGAAAAAACAGGAAGATGTTACTGAGCATAACCAATCACAGCCGACTGCTCTCAGCAACCATGTTTATGTACAAAAAACTATTTGAAAAAAAATCAACAGTAAAGAAGTAATTAATGTATAAATAACTGTAAATAAATGTTATAATTTCATTATCTATTCACTTGAGTGCAGGAACGAAGGTCGAGGTGATTGTAAGATAAGATAAGATACCACCTGATGACAACAGGGCCGCATCATCCGCAAAGAGGCCACCAAAGTGAAAGCTTTCTATGCACAGAAATTCTGTCCATAAAAACTATGAACAGAACCAGAACCAGTGGTTCAAAAGAGTCTTCAAAAACTGGTGAACTTCAACTTAAATATGAATAAATTCATATTATACTGTGCATTTCTTTTTGATAAGTTATTATGCTTTGCATTGAAACAACAGCACACGCACACACAACTGCACGAGTGCACCAGGACAGATGAAGGGTTTTATTTTCTCATGTATGTTCATTGGTGTCATTCAACCTTAACAATATCTATTGTGTAGGATTGTGTTGATGGTTTCTTTTCCTGCTGCTGGATCTGTTCTTGTTGTTTTGTCTCTTGCAGGAAGTCCTTCCCGTCGCAGCATGCTACCCTCGCCTCCTTTGCTGCGGTCTATGTTTCGGTGAGTGATGCTTTGAGCCCGTGGAATCACATTCTTTCCTCGACAGTACTGACTGAGTCCAATGTTAGAGCAGAAGACACCAAAAATATCCACTGACTTGTTTTTCATTGAAACATCTGTGCTTGAACTATTGCTGTGAGTTCTTCTTGACTTGGAAAATGTTCTGAGCAGCTAAACTGATAATTGCTTTGGACATTTTGTTTGTAACAAGAGTACCTGAATAAATTAATGTAGTATTTTCTATGCTTGGTGATCGCTGCTCAAACTCCAGATCCCTGCCCGTACCAGCCACGATCAGCTCGTTAAGACCTAGCGTATCACCGACGAGCCGGCTGATCAAAAGAACTTTGAATAATTGGATGACCATTTGTCCTATCGGAAAAATTAAACAGTTTCTGAAAGCTGAGAAATGGCGCTTCACAGTCATATGTGGTGAATTTTGATATTTTGCCTTTGAGCATAAAACTTCTCAGTTTTATGCTTTATAACAGTCCTGCACTGAAAACACTGATATGCCAATAGTCAGTGATTGTTAGAGCACCACCTAGTGGGAGCCTGAAATATCATGTTTTATATGTTGATGTACTGCTCCTTCCAGTTTTTTTTATTACTCAATCTAACTTGAAGGTGGTCTGAATAAACATCAGACTGAGTTTTCATTTGACAGAGCGCCCTGGCAGCAAGCCGGTCATGATGAAAGTATTCAGGTGTCATCACTCTGACCACTGAACATGGCAAAATGGCTCCACAGCCTCACCGAAATTTTTTAAAAAAGCCAAGCGAGTCATCAAATATTGCTGAAGTTTTTGTAGAATATTAAATTGGGTTTTGTTTTAACTCTAAGACCAGAGAATCACATATTTACTTTCCCAGCATAAAGAAGCTGAAAAAGTGGCAGTTGGTGCGATAGCGCCTCCTACAGAATCAAACTCAAATGTATATAGAGACATGTAGTTGATATTTACACCTAATGGGCAAAGGAGACGTTCAGTAGTTGAATGACACAACAGCCGAGCAGCCTCCAGGGCAGCGTGTGCCTGGTGCGAGGGTCCTCTCACGTAAAGTGGAACTACTTTTCTTTCCTGCACCACATGTGTTGGAGGTGCACCGAGGCCACCAAGAAAATGGACCTCGGGCCAAAAAAATAACAGTTTTTATGATAGTTTCTAAACCTAAGCAACCCAAACAGCAAATGAAAATGAAGGGAAAAGTGAACAAAATGCATCGCAAATGCAGTAATGAGAATCTATAAAATACATTTTCCCACTGCGATTCATAGTTATGCCTCCAATACTAGCTCCTACTTAATGACATAAGATTTCATATTCCATAAGTTGCCCTCAGACTGTGTGGCATCTGTTGTTTATGCGAATGTACAGAGTAAAAATTTGTGTCCAAGAACACAAAAATGAATAGATTAAATATCATGGCAGTTTCATTGCAGAGATACTGAACCTTAGAAGTGTCACGGTGCAGAAAATGAGTGGATTTGAGGGCTTTGTTTTTCATGACACGTTAGTGGACAGAAGCATGAAATAAGTCAGTCTGACTCTGGATGGATAGAATCAGTGTTAGCTGCTTAGTGAGCGAGATTGTCTGCTCAAGTGAAACTAACTGCAGAGCCGTGATAGACAGCCACTGTGTAACGTAGTGTGACTGCACACGGCTTTCAGTCGGGTTCAGTGAAAAGGAATCGCACAGAACAAGCTGTCCACTAATAAAATTCTCATGACTTATACCAGGCTTCAACAGATCCAGCTAACTGCTAATCAAAAAACACTATCCTGAGTAAAGATTCTGGAAATCATCCACTCACTTCGCCCACCTGCTGTATATACTCAGAACCATGCTGTATTGGCTTTGTACAATACAATAGAGTTATTATTAGGCAATCAATTCTCGGACTTTACTGCATCATGGAGGTCTGGACCATTGAGTGACGTCAGCAGAGCATACGGCCATCGTAGAAACAGTGTTTTAGGAGCTGAGAATATTTTCTAATGCTTTCTAATTGCAATAAAAACTAACAATTTGTGATCTGCAAGTTAACAAGTTTATGAAATATGCCACTTGACTGGCACATTTTACTCCAATGGCTCCTGGTACTTTTTTGCCCAGATCCACAGACCTTTAGCTGTGGATCTGCCCACTGCAGCTGATCGAGCAATTATATATTAAAAATCCACACCATTAAACCATTACTAATGCAAAATACACATGTAATATACATTTCCATTTGCATAGATTATATAGATTATTATTATCAGCTCAATTTGCTACTGATCATCTTTCAGTTCATTTCTCAGCTACGTGGTTTATAAATGTAGTGTTTTAATTTTCTACAGTGTTTGTGAGAGAAAAACCCCACAGCAGTTCTCTTCCTACACTTCTATAACAAGAACCAATATTGTATGTTCCGTGTGTTGCAGATGTACTTCAACAGCACTTTGACGGATTCCTCCAAACTACTTAAGCCCCTGCTCGTCTTCTCCTTTATTATGAGTGCCATCATTTGTGGTTTGACCAGGATTATTCAGTACAAGAACCACGCCGTTGATGTCTACCTGGGCTTCCTGCTTGGAGGCGCTATTGCTGTCTATCTGGTATGGTATCAGATGCTGTTGTTGCAACTCTGGGTGCAGAAGTTTTCATTAGAAAAGCTTTTGTGTTGCAGACATGTGTAGTTGTTCTTAAGTTTTCAGCCAGCCATCCAGCCATCCATCCATCCATCCTCTTTGGCTTATCCCGTTCGGGGTCGCGGGGGGGCTGGAGCTGACATAGGGCATGAGGCAGGGTACACCTGTACAGGTCACCAGCCTGAGCAGGGTCAGCACAGAGACACAGACAATCATTCACTCACATTCACACCTGTGGGCAACTTCGAGTGACAAATAACCTAACCCCAGTAAGTGCATGTCTTTGGACTGTGGGAGGAAACCCACGCAGACACGGGGAGAACATGCAAACTCCACACAGAGGGAGGCCAAGGTGGAATCGAACCCAGGACCTCCAGATGTCATTCTCTGTGAGGCAGCAGTGCTAACCACCACACCGCCGTGCTGCCCAAGTGTTCAGCCAATCTCATTTAAATGAAGTTTTAATGTGTTATCAAATAATATTATGGAAATGAACTAATTCCTTCTCGGCCAGGAGTGTGAATGCAAATTATGAAGAGCTACACACATGAAGGTACAAAGAAACGGTTACCTGAAACACAACATTTACTTCTAGTGTGTGAAAAACACGAATCCACAGCTAAGCTGAAGCAGTGCTTTCAGTCAAATTACAATACACCACCTTGAAGGCCTGTGGTACATAACTAACTAATAAAGACAAACTGATTATACTTAAGACTGAAGTATCAATAAATGGAAGGATCCTTTGAGCAGTCTAGTAGGATTCTGACTGATTGTGATTCTGCTGTCTTGGCTACCCTCTGAAGCCTGCCTCTGTCTGCCTCAGTGCAGCTGCCATACTGTGAGACACTAGATCAGCAGGCTCTCAATGGACAAGAGGTTGAAGGTCAGCAGCAGGTTTGTGCCCAGGTTCATGTTCCCGAGGACCCTCAGGAAGTGAAGTCGCTGCTGAGCCTTCTTGATAACAGCTGTGATGTTATCTGTAAGAAAGATCAGCAGAGATGAGGACACCAAGAAACCCTCTCCCCACACTCGCCATACTCGGGTGGGGGCTGGGTCAGTCCTGTGCTTCCTGAAGTCGATGATGATCTCTTTGGTTTTCATGGTGTTCAGTGTCAGGTTGTTCACAGGTTGTTCATCTTGTGACAACAAACCGGAGTTACCTGAAAATGTCCTCCTGTTTTATTTTTCTCCTCCAAAGGCAGTTTCTTTTGAAATAAGGTAGTGAGTTTACAGTGTCTGTTAATATGAGCCAGTGTAGCTCCCCAACAGTCTCCTTCTCCCTCTCTCATCTATATAATATTAATCATTTGAATAAGAAAGTGTTTCTTTAATTGTACTTTGGATCTCAGTGAATGGATAATCTATATTGCTCCTCACATCCCACAGCAGAAATAATAATGATAGATTGGGTGTTGGTTCCTTAATTTATTATTGCTTATAATAAACAGAAAAGGTAATATTGAAAATGGTAATTACAAGGCCTAGTCCAAATTATACAGACTGATCCAAAACTGGAATCTTGGTGCTGTTCATGCAGTTACATTGTTGCTCTAATGTCATGTGGGCTTATTTCCCACCAGTGGCAGAAATCAACAGAAATTAAAATTTATTTAGGTTTTATTTGGAAAATCTCAAGGTTTCTTTAATTCTGTTTGAAATAAAATGTATGTTTTCCAAAAGAAAACACAAAGAACACAAGTTCTGAAGTCAAAGAAGAAAGTGTTTCTCTGTTCTTCTGTTGCCAGGGATTGTATGCGGTTGGAAATTTTCAGTCTAGTGAGGAGACCAGCAGCAGTCCTCCTGCACTTGTGCACCGGCCGCCTTGCTCTTTGCCACACATTAGCCAGGAGGCTGTCCTCCACCATCTGCAAATGAAAGCTAGCATGTCTGGGGAGCCCACCATCCCCACCTCCCACTCCGAGGGCCTGCTCCACCGAGGCCTTCAGCAACAGAGGCCTGATGACAGCCTGAAGCGTTCTAGTGCTGATGTGGAAGTGATATCCCCCCGCAGCCCCCACAGCAAGGATGCCATGGTGACCTTTAGCCACACTCTTCCTCGTGTCCACACCCCACAGGCTATGGCAGCATATGAAGAAGCCGCTAGACGCCATGCTGCCACCCTCCACCATGCCTCCATGGACTCTAGCCGCTCCAAGCAGCTCTTGTCTCAATGGAAAAGTAAGAACAACAACCATAAGTGCTCCCTTCAGGTCCCAGACTCATTCTCCTCATCTGTAGACTCATCATCAGGGCAGTCCTCCCAGCATCCACACCACCATGGGAGCATGGAGCTCCGATCAAGCTCTGAGCCATTAGCTATGGGTTTGAATGGGGGCTTTGACGCCCATGCATACATGTCCAAACTGGCCACAGGCGCTAGTACCACCCTACCCAGTAACTGTAGTGGTATCACTGGAGGGGCTAGAATGAACATGCAACCTAGGCCTGGGTCTTCACAACTGGTACACATACCAGAGGAAGGCCATGAAAGTTACCCCATCTCTCAGAGGACAGTGGGAGGAGGAGGAAGTGAGGGGGTGTCGGCAACAAATATTACAGTGCAGGCTACATGGCAAAGGGCCGCAGAGAAGACTGCAAGCTGCAGGACTAATGAAAATGGGCAGAATACCCAACCTCGAATCATGCAAGTGATTGCTATGTCCAAGCAGCAAGGACTACTACAAACCCATTCCAAAAGCTTGGATGAAAGCAGCATAGGATGTAGCACCACTGGGAGTTGCCAGGGCTCTGGTCGCTATAGGACACTAACTGATCAAGACCCCACCTGCACCACGGGGCCCAGCTCACTGGGCAGCGCCTCAGGCAGTATTTCAGGGAGCACTGGAGCAATTGTCAGAGTAGAAGCCCACCCTGAAAACAGTAGACCAGTGATCCAAGCTCCATCCACAGATGGAAGTGGATCATGGAGGTGGCGGTCCCTGGATCATGGCACTGGAGCTGGTGGAGGTACAGGAACTGGCGGAGCAGGGGGGGCATCCAGTGGATGTTTGAGGCAGTCTTTTGAGCTCAATGATCTAAACCGAGACTCAGAAAGTTCAGACTCAATACGTGAAGGGTCCATTGACAGAAAGCGTGCTAATCATATTGTTACTACCACTGCCACCATCAGCCCCCCACCCATAGTTACTGTTCACACTCAGAACACTGGGCAGTCAGAGCAGAGGCTCCAACCACAGGGCCTCTCTACCATTAGGGTAACCCCAGGGGATGGAACCACTTCTGGATCTGGAGGAGGTAGTGGCGGTGGGGGTGGAGAGAGTGCTTCAGAAACCCCTTCAGTCACCTCAAGTCGAGAGTCCACACTGCAGAGAAAAGGCAATAACATCATCCTGATTCCAGAGAGAGCCAACAGCCCTGATAACACTCGCAATATTTTCTACAAGGGGACGTCCATCACTCCTGTCTTCAAGGACTAACGTTAAAGCCGACTGAAGACTGCTGAGATGTAAGACCCAGATTTTTAAGTAAAACCCAGATTCTGTCACTGTACATATCATAATGAATTCAAAAGAAAAGATTTTATTTAGCATGATTTTTGTAAGTGTTTACACTGAAGCACAACCTTTTAAGTGTTGTAGAAATCACTGTGTACTTTTGTGGTCACTCCCACGGAAACCTGCTGTAATGCTGATGCTCTGCCAGTGGAACCTTTTTTAAAGAGTCACATATGTTTTGGATAAAAAAACTACCACATAAAACAAAAAGTGAAAAGCACAGTAACATTGAAACTGTAGCAAACTACTGAAAATAGTTGTATCTTAGCTGTGAAACCAATGTTTACTTCCGTGCACTGTAAATACTGTGTATGTTTGAAAATGGTGCTACACCAAAAAATATTATTTACATACTACACAGCATACTGTATGATCCCAAAAGATAAAAGATTATTATTTTATGAAGAGTTTGACATTAATATGTAACAGAGGTATGTTTTCTATTGTGTCTCTTTTCTGTACAAATACAACATATTCAACAAAACACAGTTTTGAACCTTAAGTGTGCTTAGCATTCCTTCTGTAGCTATGAGGTCAAATATGCTGTGACTTGCACTGAAGTGTTTACTGTACATTGTAAAACGTAAACCCCGATCTTGTCTTTATATCCTCTTCGTATATTTGGACCTCCAGAGCGGTCTCAGATCTGCAGCACAACAAGGCAGCAAACTGGTGAAATCTTCGTCTTTATACCATCAGATCATTTTTAAAATGTTGGTGCAATACTTGACCTCGAGGTTCCTTCCCTGTAACTTGGCAGGTTGTTTTAAAATTGTATTTGTACCTTTTACAGGAACAATTTAACATTTTGTGCATAATAAATCTATTCTGTTGGCACCTAGAGTTTTAAAATATAAACTACTTATGTGGTGCCAACATAGCTGACCTGGATGAGCAGGTAGCCCACATGCCAAAAGGCCGGTGCGGAGGCCTGGGTTTGAGTGCGTCCTCGGTCATTTCCTGTGTGTCATTTCGGCCTCTCTGTGTCTGCGTTCCTGTCCTGGCAAATCAAGAGAAGAAGAAAAAATGTCTATGCATTTCCAGCCCAGCCCTATAGCAGTGCAAAAGCAAGCATACGCCATCATTTTAATACTATGAAGTCTTAGTTAAAATGGTTATTTACATTTAGCCCATCTGCCAATCATTGTAATAAGTCAAGTTATAGGTAAACACACACAAACACTGGAGACAACCATTTATTTGGTTCAATGAAATATTTGTTATCACCAATAAATTGATATTAAACTGAATGCATTTTTATGATTTGACTGCTCATATAAGAGCTGCTATAGAGGAATAAACTGGGCGGTAATCAGTGTTTGGTGAACGACAATCACTCTTATTTTATTTTCTAGAGCCAGATCTGTGAATTGTTTTGTGTAGATGTTTTTGGTGAGCAGCAGCTGGAAAGTATTGAACTTTCCAAGTTCATAAGTTCATAACGGTGTTGTAAAAATAATGAAAAAAAAGTGTCATGAACAGGGACCTGCAGGGGCTCCTGTGAAAGAAAACCAGTGCATACAGATAAACAGAATGATGTAATGTTAAACATTACAATTAAAATAAAAAACTAATTCACAATCACTTTGAATAAATGCGCTTTTATGGTGCCTTGCTACCAAGAATACAAATTATTGGTCATCATCTACTATCCTAAATAATCAAATAAACAAAACTAGAGTGAAAATGATGTGTGCGTCATCGCTCGTGAGATAACTACCTTTTGTCTCCACTTCAGATAAAAAAATAACTGTATTCAACAAAATGTTGCAGTGTTTCCCAAATCATCTTTTCATTAGGAAAATGTATTTAATGATTTTGGTCTTTACAAGCAGAATGCAGTAACCACGGTTACCACTGTAGCATAAATCTATGTTGTAGCCTACATTTACAGCTCATATGTGTAGCAAATTTCAAAGAGAAATTTAATACCTCACTATAACAGTACGATGAAGCGAAAAGCTGTTTCCATCTGTTGTCAGAGTAAGAGCAGCACGTCGTTGTGCTGTATGCTGTAAAGAAACCTGTTTCTATCACAACTAACAGAAAGATGCTGCAAGTTATTTCCAAAACTGGTTTGTTTATGAAAAGAGGAAATGTCTCAAATGATCATGTTTTTGCATACTGACTGTTGGAAAAATGAGAAGAGGACTACTGAGAATTCACAAAGCAGCTACAAACAGGGGTCTCCACTGTGGTGGGTTTCAAACATTTTGTAGTGGTTAAAGGCACCCAGTGGGCTCCCAAACGTGCACCAGCTCGGCTTTGAAAATGACAATGTGAGGAAACTTTTTAAAGCTAGAATTTTTAATATGAAAACATTATAAATCACTTTCTCAGTATTTGTATAGTAAGCCTGCCTTTATTGTAACTGTATATTGTACATGATTTTTCTGTGCTGCAGTAACATTAGCATGGTCACTTTCTATTGTATGTATCATAAGATTTGATCAGATGTGCATTTATTTCAAATTTTGCAGAAATGTTGAATAGTTTGTTCTTAATTTCTATGTTTCACAGTGAGAGTATGAGCACTGTTGCCCCGTCAGGTCGTTACTGCAGGCTGCTTTTCTTTTGTTGTCTTACAGAAGTCGGCACTCACTCACGTTACAAACATGTCAAAATAACTTCTGTAATGTATAAAAAAGAATTTGTTTTTTTTAAAAAGCTGATTTCCCAATTCAAACTTAAGCTCTCAAAACTGTTTTGACTCCAGGTTGGTTATGAATTTTAAATATACTCTTTAGCTTCTCAAGTGTCAAATAATCGGAGCACAGAAGTCAAACCCGTCCCAAAGAGAAATGAAAGTGCGTCAGCTTTAAACAGCCTGTTCATTTCTGCAGTGAAAAACAGCTTTGTTTTTGTGATTGTGGTGCCATTGTTGATCCAGTTTACACCCTGGACAGGTTGGCGGTCTATCACAGGCATAAAATGGTTCGGTAAAGATTTACTATTTCTCCTATATTGTTTTCTTTTGAATAAATCTCATTAAAATGCAAAACCTCCAACCTCACTGATTTTTACCATCATACAAACACTTTTTCAGGACCATTTCATTGGTGCCACATGAAAAATGCACTGGCTACACTTGAGTCTGATGTTGTGAAGGACCATATTTAAGTCAAACCTGAGGGAGGTTTTGGTTATGCAAACTTACAGAAAGTACAAAGTTGAAGCTCCCAGCAGAACATGAACCAGTTTCCTGTCTGAGAAACTGTTACTTTGTAACAGTAAAAAGTGAGTGTAAGTTATCAGCCTCGATACTTGCAGGTACCAATGCTGTGTGACACTTCTGACATAAGATGAAAAATATATATCAGACTTTGTAAAATCTCCCTTAGTACACAAAATTTGCTGTTTTGTATGTTTTGTATGCATGTAACAATGTACAGCCATAGACCATATATAAAAATAAAAGATGGGTGTAACCACTGTGATGTCATCCATTCATTCCTGACTACACTCTTAAACCTCAGCGAGAGTATTTTGGCTGCAGTGCTGTTATCAGCTGAGCTTGGTAAGCTTGGTTAGTAAATTGCATCTATCAGCTGTTTGGGTGCAACACACACACATGAATATTTGACAGCACTAAGAAAAAGATGAATTTTAATGGGGACCAAACTTCCCAGATGGGCTGTAACACACAGGCAGCCATAATTAAGATACGATAAGATAAGAACAGCCTTTATTGTCCCACAACGGGGAAATCCGGGTGTGGCAGCAGCCTGCGGTCTCTACAGAGTTAAGGAAGTATTACAGCAATATATACAAAGAGGAGCAACGATAATTATATACTAAACACAAGATTTAAATAGTGCGGTTAGATTGCAAGAAATAAAAAATAAAATAAGAAAATATCTGTATACCTATAGACATTATGTGCATGTTTTCAAGAAAAAGAATATATATATATAAATGTATACACATACCCACATATACATATATACATACATACCTACACATATATACACACGTACATACACACGTGCATATGTACACACACCTATGCACACATACACATACCTATGTACACACACACACACACACACACTCACACACACATATACACACATACATACCTAAAGTTTGCACCTTAGTGCAGCGTAAAGTAGATTGTGCGAAAAACAGAAGTGAGCCTAA